>JASVER010000016.1:12701772-12771213 GCA_030449065.1 Oceanodroma leucorhoa | reverse complement strand
GGCGGCGCGGGGAGGAGCCGCGGGCGGCCGAGTCGGCCCGTCGCCCCGGCGCCGCTGGGAGAGGCCGGCGCGGAGGGGAAGGGGCTGGCTGCGGCGGCGGCCAATGCGAAACTGGCTGGTGCTGCTGTGCCCCTGTGTGGTCGGGGTCGCGCTGCACCTCTGGCTGCTGCTCAGCTGCCCCGGCGGCCCCGGGAGGCACCCGGCAGGTAGGGAAGGGGCGGGCGGCGGGGGCTGCCCGGGGCGCAGGCACCCCGGGCGGGCTGGTGAGGAGAGGTCGGGGGCAGCGGAGCTGGCGGGGCTGGGGGAACGCAGGTGGGTGCGTCGGCCCGCAGTTAAGGGGGCCGGGAGGCGAGGCACTGCTCGGCGGGGAAGGGGAGGGGGGGAGGCCGAGGCCGTTAAACGGTCGGGTCCGTCCCCCCGCTGCGTGACGCCGCGGCGGTGCCGGCGTTTATGTGGCTGCGGGCAGCGCTTCTACCGGCGGGTCTGCCTGCCGGCTGCCGGGCTCGGGGGGAGCCCGCCGGGGGAAAGCGCCCGGAGTGCCTGTGTGGGGTCATCGGCAGGTAACGAGAGAGCAGCGCGGGTTCTGCGACTTACACCGGAGGTACCGACCGCGGCCTCAACTTTCTGCGGGGCAGAAAACCCCTGCGCCGCGGGTGCCCTCCCGCTCCCACTGAGGTGCGTGGGGAAGAAATTCCCGCCGATTTCACTTGTGTCGGCTCGTCCCCAGTCCTAGGAATAGTTCTTTGCACTGTGCCGTGTTTGCCTTAGCAGTCTTTAAAACCCCTACGGTGCAAAAAGCTTTTCTTAGGATCGGGTATGATCCGACACAAGTGAAATCAGACCCCTAAGGGCTTACATTGCGCTCTCATAAAACGAGTTGTAGTTTTCAGGCTTCAGATCTGCATGCCTGGTAGAAACAGGCATCTGTCGGAACAGAAACTTTTGTCGGCTGCCCATAGGTGCTGTTTGAGAACATTAAATAATACTCTACAGGACATCTGAAAAAATGGTGGTTTTTTTACTTGAGATATGCTTAGAACTCTTTAGCGACCCAGTAGCCTGTTCACTAGCCAAGCCACACCTTGGGCCTGTTCCCTGTGCAGAGTGTATGCACCTGTGAGGCAATGAGAGTCTGCTGATTTCCAGTGGTAATTAATAATGCAGGCATGAAAGGAGCAAGGTCAGTGCATTTGCATAGTCTGAAGGCTGCAGAGTTGTATGGGTGTCTCTGTGTCTGTATTCTGGCCATTGCATATCAAATGAGCAGTGGTCACACTTGAATCATAGAAGAAAGGGAGTTCTAGTTGTTAGCCTGAAGTGCGTTTGAATTGCCTGATTGGTTTTGTTCCTCACCTTTCACAGTGCTGCTTTTGTAACTTCAGTGTGTTAATTTGGAGTTGGAAGTGGCAGTGTGGAATCTCGTGTTGCCCTTTCCTGCAGAAATGTGTTTTCCACTAACAAACATTTCTAAAGAAAATCCAGAAGTTTCTCAGATGGGGAGGGAGGGAAGAAAGAAGCTTTGCTCTTCAGAGATTCGCTATTTCAAGCAGTTATTATTAGAGTTTGTGTTTGTTACTGTGAAACTATGTTGCATCGGATAATGTTAGAATAACTAGGATTAAAAAAAAAACAGTGCTTTTTTAATATTGAAAGAGTAAGTGTACATTTTGTTTGTGCAAGGGTTATTTAGTTGTAACCTAATGAGTAATGTATTCACACAGAGGAGAGAAAAGCTGATGCTTCTTATAAGAAAAGAACGTCCATCATCCTTAGGAAAATGCTCAATGCTGTACATGTGCTGTCTCTTTGTAGGCCTGATCCTTGCATGATAATTTAAGCAAGAGTCTGCCTCTTAGCCTTCAAATACCGTGAAATGTACAAGCTGTAGGTATGGCTGCCTTGGCAGAGGAAAAAAGGATGAGCTAAGGGACCTTTTGTATCTCTGATGTCTCCTGTGTTATATTTTTTTATTATACAGAGTGTTTTAGGAACATTAATAAATTTGTGTACAAGAGTAAGAAATGTCCTTATTTATTAAAAGGCTTCTTGAATATGAAACTGTTTAAGAGGATCTGGTATTGCCTGATAAAGCCAGTCTTGTTTCATTTGATTATTGAGTAATCTTTTTTTTTTTTTTCTTGTTTACTGCTCCAGCTGCTCTACTACCTGGAATCACTGGTATGAATAACGATTAAATCTGATCATGGGACAGGGTTTTACAATAGCTGTGACATAAAAATGCATTAGTTGTGTATTCTTTGTTATTTCTATGTAGTCTCTGTGTGTCTCAACAGTTGCAAAATTAGCTACCAGTGGAGGTCAAAGGCAGAGTGAACAATTCTATTTCTTCAGGAGTTTAATTTCCCTCTCAATAGTCATCGCGCACACGCACACAAATGGAAATTTGTTAAGAAGTTGGTAACCTGTTTTAGTGATTATTTACCTTGACATCATTGACTCTTTGACACAAGGCTGGAATAGACATCTGTGGCCATCAATTCTGCTTACTTTTTCTAATAAGCAACTCCTGATTTCTGTCTTAAAATGGCAGCTGGGCAGCCTACATTTATTTAGTGAAGGGTTGGGGTGGTTTTTTGTTTGTTCACTTGGATTCGTAGCAGTCTTAGGAAGAGGCTGTTCCAGAAGCTTGTTGTCCTGATTAGAAATGTTTCCTCATTTCTGGCCTAAACTTATTTGCAACTGGTTTATACCCTTCTGTTCTTAAGCCTTTCAGTTAAAAGGGTCTTTCTCCGCCTTCAAGTACACCTCCATCATGTAACCATAGAGATCAAGGGTATCTGTTTCAAACCTTTGTTTTCTTAAGCTAAGCAATTCAGGTACTTCTAATTTCTACTGGCAAAATAGGCTTTCCACTTCTGGAAAGCAGTGCATTTTTGTTGTCTGTAGGTCAGATGATTTTAAATCTCTCCCTGTGCAGTATTCTGACATTCTCTGTGTTCATGATCATTTTCACCTCAGTGTCACAGAAGACAGAGTGCATGTCTTGTAGGCACTACTCATTAATTGGGAAAAAAACCAAATAGGATCAGTTCCGAGACCAAAAGCACTGGCCTTTGCTTTGGTGTCCTGACTTTGGTGGCTCCCTGCTTTCTTTTTGTTCATCAGTTAATGGGACTGTAATTCATACTTCTGAGCAAGACTTGTACAAGAACGTGCTTTTAGGTTTAATTGAAGTCCTTGTCTAACTGGTTACAAACAAGTGCTATCCAAAGGAAGTTCGTGGGTAGGAAGCTTTAGTTAATTTTTGTAAAAATCTTAGATAAATGCTAATTATAAAATGACCTCAGAAACTTGAGAAAGAACAGACAGACCTCCTTTTAGCACTCCAGGTGGATTCATTGCTGTGTGTTTTAATTGATGGCACAAGTCTTCTTGAGTAGGAAATTACTCATTGTAGGCCTTCAGTTACAGTGCCTAATCAGAAAGCCCCACACATTCAATGTAATATGCTACTTCTTTGCTGATGCTAATGCCCTTTAAGACGTTATTCCTGCTACATTTCTGGGGGTGTGTGGCAGCTAAGAATTGGCCCTTTTGGTTTTGTTAAGTCAGTCTTTTACTAGCGAATAATTATGCAACAGATTAAAACCCACCATTTTCTAGAAACTGCTTGTATGCCATCTGTTGTCCTGTGGTTCAGTACTTCTTCAGGCACTGGCCTAACGGAACCATATACAGGGTTGGTTAGGCTGGCGTTTAGTGATCTGCTTTGCAGAATTAGGGCTGTCCTCCTTCATGGAGTAGCCTGTGTACATGACAGGTGAGAGAGAGAGCTTACCCTGCTTTTGGCTTTTCAGTACTGAAATAACAAAATGTAGAATCAAGGTCTGAGGTTATGAGTGATGCTGTGCTCTGTAAGGAGAAATTCTGGCAAAATGTGATACTTTCTTAAGAAAAGATGTTGCTTGAAATCTGTTAAGCCTGTCTGTCAGGGAGTAGTATGTTGCTTGGTCACAGTCATTTCATCTTTTGTAAGCATGTAAAGGCTAATAGGCTGATGGCCTTCGAAATTGAAACCTGTCACCAACAGGTCAGGTTTGGCATTGGCAGTAGCTGTGCAGTTCTGCCTAACGTGCCAGTTGTTCCCCAGCCTTGATCTAGGAGATCTTACTATAACACTGTTTTCCAGGGCTGGGCCATCCCTGGCAAAAACAACCCCCATCTTACCTTTGATGGGCATGAAATAATTAATAAAGAATCCACAACAAAGCTGACAGTATTTTCCAACTGAATTGGGATTTTTTTAGAGTTTGCAGTTATTCTGTGGACTGATGTCTGAGGCATTGCAAACTACTAACAGGCAGCACTGGAGTTGCATTTTTGTGTTTTGGCATTGGAGCAGGGGGCAAAGAGTACCAGTTCTGCCAGAGCTGGAGAGCATGGTTTGTGGGTGAAGGAAGCTCTTCACTGGTTCTCTTCTAAATTGCCCACTGAGTAGAACAGCCAGAAGGGAGCAAGTAGCCTTCCTTGGGAGCTTCTGTTTCATGGTATCAGGGATTGGTAACTACTTTTCAAAGGATAAAGGTGCGGTGTTTCCCTCCCCCCACTCCCCCCCCAAAAAAAAAGAAAATGAGTATCAGTTTCAATGTTGCAAAAAGGATTTGCTTTATTCCTTTTGTGTTTATACTTCTGCTACTTTGGCCATTGTTCCCAGATTTGTCTAGAAGAGTGCAAGTGCTGTATCATTAATGGTGTTTAGAGCACCATCATCCCACCAGTATTACTACTGTCACTTTGCAGCTCAGAAGGACCCTACTGTTCTATTTCTTTAAGGGAATGCTGCTAATGTAAAAAAAAAAAAAAAAAAACCACAAACCTGCCTACAGAGGTTTTCCTCTTTGAATCTGTAAAGCTTGTTTAAAAGCTTGTCTAAAGGCTTGTCTGTCTCAAGGAGCACTGTGCTCCTGCAGCAACCAGGGGTGCACATCTTCGTGATTTTTAGCTCTGGTATAAAGGAGGTACTGCAAGGGGGGTCATGTAGCTGTGCTTGCAGAGAAACCTGTAATGCAGATGAGCTATAGCAGATTAGTTTAAGTGAGGAAGATTAGAGAGGGGGAAAGAGCTGCTTTTGCTCTTTGGTTTGTTCTTTTTCTGCGTGTGTCAGCGTTCTGTGGATACAAACCTTCTTTATATTCAGTTAATTCCTTCCTCCATGTTTGTTTGGATCTTTCACAAAGTAGTACAGAAGGAAGAGAAAGGCATTTAAAAACAGGAATATGGTTGCAAAGTCACAAGAATAGGCAGAGATAACAACCTGGAATGTGTGGGAGTTTTTTGGGGGTAGGGGGTGTTGTTCCTTTTTAGTTTTATCGTATGAAGTGGATTAGTTGAGAATATTCTTAATAACTTCTGCCTGGCCTACTTAGTTCCATTAATTAATTTAAAAAAAAAAAAAAAAAGGTAGCTGCATGAGTAGCAGAAGATACAAAGCCCAGCCTTCTGTGGAGCTCACTTACTCTAGCAGTCTCCAGTGGAGGTTCTCTGGTGCCTGATAGTGCAGGTAAGCCTACACTGCTGTGTTTCTCAATGCAGGCACTAACAGGGAGTCTTTTCTCTGTCCAGTTCCATGAAATGTGGGAATTTAATCACTTTGGGGACTGCACACTATGTCAAACTTGACTGAAAATGGCTGGCAAATTTAGTAGTTGGTAGGGGACTCATCAATAGAGATATGTGCAGCAAGATCATATTCACCTTGTTTATTGACAAAATCAAGCTAAATGATCTCTCGATCTTTTCATCTCCTTATAATGACAGTAAATATAATTAACAGCTTAACTTGACATTTTACTTGAGAATCAGTCTCACAGGAAGAAGAAATGCATGTTAATCTTTGTAGTTTGGGAGTTTGAAAAACTTCAAGAGCTGTTGACTGCTGCTGAGGTGGTTAAAATCTGACCAGGGCCAGCAGACTGCCTGTCAGCAGTGACCTCTTTCCATGGCCAACTCAGCAGGAGACACACCTCTGCATCTTTAGCCTTGTCTTCTAAGGGCACAGCTTTGTGCTCTATATACGCACTTGTTTACCTCTTCCTGTGTCTCTCCCTAACTTTCATCTGTAGGTAGTTCTCAGTCAAGCTTGACAGACAGGTGGAGGTCCCAAAGACCAGCGTTTTCACCAAGTTTCATGAAAACTGGTGACCAAGAATCCTGTGAAAGCTTACTGCAGCTCATACCGAGGTGAAAAACTGTACATTGTACGTGTATGGTTAGACATCAGAGAATTATATGGGAGCCTGTCCTTACAAATACCCCAGCCCAAGAAAGCTTCAGCAGCAGCTTGTTACTAACCATGTGACACAGGGCTCTGGCAGGCTGGACTTCAGTAGTCTTAGAGCTGATGGAAGTACTCCTTACAGTTGCTGTACAAAATTAAATGGATCTCAGCAGCTGAGAGAGGGCTGCTTCCTTTCATGTTTTTGTAGCTTTTGCTGTGGGTTAACAGCCTCAAGCAAAACAGCAAAGTGAAGGCAATTTTGTTCCTGATGCTAAAAGAGGGTAGGGTAAGCATTGCACTTTGGCTACTTACGTTCCACTGAGAAGTCTTGGGCTCCGTGATGCAACTGTGATGCAGCTTTAAGACAGTAAGAATTCAAAAGCAATGCAACTAGTGATATTATGACCTTTGAATTGGAAAGGCTTCCTCTCCTGCATCCTTCAGTTAGCAACACTTTTAGGGCTTATCTTGGAATGTGGTATGTAGCTTTTTTCTTCCCCTCCCCTTACAGGGTTTTTTTTGTCTTTGTAATTGGAAAAATTAAAGGCTTAATTATCTTGCACAACTAGTGCAAGGTAAGAGCAATACAGTATGTATTTTTTAAGCCTATTACCAAGACTTAAAATTTTGGCGTAAGAATGCACAAAAATAGAACATATGATAAATAACTTTGGTTCCCAGTGGCAAGTATTGATTGCTTGTATAAATACTTTGTTATTATTGACTTGGAGGTCAGCAATGTTTTCTCTTAACTTACACTGCATCAGAGTATATATATGCACATATGTGAATTATCCTTATAAATGAATAATAACCTTAGGTTTATTTTTCCCTGTGCTTCTGACTTTATCACCTGTTCTTTAATAGTGCTAGTTCAGAGAGAGATGTGAATCTCTTTTCCTGAAAGTTTAGCAAATGTTTTTTCCATAGGAAGTAGAAACCTTTGCTAACAAGCAGAGAGCTTATTCATTAGGTTTTTGTGAAAGTAAGCTTTCTTTTTTGTCTCCATTTTCAGTGGTTTTAAAAGTAAAATGGCATAACCCTTGGGACAGAGAAGACAATCTTCTGAATATAGACTGCTGTAATGCTACCTTACTAAGCCTGAAGCAACCTAAAACAAGAAAGAGCTGTCTGTTCTAAAAGCAGTAGGATATGAGTTCTGAAGCATCTGTTACATTAACGTTGTTCCCACATGAATGGTTCATAAGGAAAAGCTTCACTCATTTTAAAATACAAACTAATTAAAAGTATGTATATTTGATTTGAGTAGTTTATTTTTAGTGGTTTTTTTAATTGATTTAAGCCAATTTATGCTATTTTGAGTCAAGTCACCCTGTAGACTTGTGCTCTTAGTTTTATTTTTCTCTAATTTTGGTTTAATGAAAGTGATATCTTAAAAACAAAATCTGTGTAAACAATACCTCATGTGCAATCTACAAACATGTTAGTCCTCCTATGAGATTTATATCAGAAGGCTTGCAGCTAACGCTGCAGAGGCTGTTTAAAGAATAATCACAGGATGGAAGAAGAGCCAGGAGAGAAAAGAGACCTCTGAAATAGAATTATGGGACCATAGAGGAATTTGCTATAATGTTGTAGTCTTACAAACGTGTGGCTGTCTCATGTACCTCTGCTGTCGTGGAGACCTGGGGAATCTTGGCTATGTAATGGCCTCTGAAGACATATAGAGCCTCTGGATAGTCGGTATTTACCAGTGTAAAGGAAGACTAAAATTGTATTCAGATTGAGCAATGTGTTTGATTTACAAGTTTCTTCAGACGTTATATAGGGCAGTAGGTTTGTATTTAACTCTGTCAGCAAACAAATCATATTCCTGAACCTTGCCACCAATTCAGTGTGTGGTTGTTATTAGAGATGTAACAGTTGACTTTAGTGAAAAACTGAGGAATGGAACTAGTGGTTTGCTGCTTGGGTTTTTAAGTCATTGTGAGCAACTTTCTGATGTAAACTTTCTTAACAGGTTAATGTTCAGCTTAAGTTATTGATAAGCTTGTAGCTGTTTGTCAGTACAGATTCATTTAAATAATTGTGGAATTTAACCTTTTTCTTGAAAATCAGTGTTTGCTTGCTTAGAACTAAAATATTTAGTGGGAAGTAGGCTGGGAAAGGTTTGTCTGTGGAAACATCACTCTCTACTTTCCCTGCTCCTTGTACTGTTCTGAGAATCAGTTGCAGAGCACTGTTTTATTTGGCTTTGTGACTAGGGAGTCAGGTGCAAGCCATTATCAATTGTCCCTAAAGCAAAAAAAAAATGTTCTGAAATGCTCATTCAGCACAGAGCACGGCCAAGGCCTAGGCCTCTCTGTTGCATACTGTACTCTGAAGATGGAATCTCAGGCTAAATGGATGTCTGGTGTGATTTGGCACAGCAGTTCTTGTGGCGGGTGCTGTGAGGTCCTAGGTTAGTGAGCAGTTGTGACAAGACCCATCTATCTTCTCAGTTTCAAAGTGGAGAAAGGGGATGCTGGTACAGAAGGTAGAATCTGGATTATAATTCAACTCTTTCTAGTGGGAGTACACAATACAGACTTGGAGATATTTTTGGTCTCTTTAAAATCGGATTTTAAAAAATCTTGTCTATGTTGTATGCAGTAGTTTAGAGGGCCCTCACGTTTACATTTGTTTTCTTTATCTGCAGCCTAATGAAAAAAAAAATAATGAGATGAGAGGAAAGCAATCCTTTGCTAAAGCTAAATATAAATCTCTCTTAACTCTAGAATGTCTGAAATTAAACTATGCAAATTCACTTTAGCTACTTGCCTGACTCTGCAGGCTCAAAGTCAGAACTTCTCAGGTCTCTATCTGGTCATAATCTTGCTTGAAATCAAGTCCAGCTCTCATGATTTCTAAATTAAAACAGCACAAGCTAAATCATGGATTACAAGTATTGGCGGTGACATCCAGCTATGAATAAAGCCAGAGCATTATTCCCCTGTGTAGGGCTGTAACACCCTATGTGAAGACAGAGTGGTGTTCAGCTTCAAGAGGTTAGAAACAATAGGCCTTGGCATACTAGATTGAAATGGTGAGGCAGAAGGGTGGTCTAGCAATTTTAAAAAGAAGGGGGAAAATGGGCATATTTCTGAATCTGATAGGCCTTGTTTAAATATTTTTTTTTTCTATGTAGAATAATGGTGAATTCTAATAGTGAAGGCCTGGTACCAGTGATGAGAAGCCCTCAGGCTTTAGGGTACATCGTGCTGGAGGGGGTACCGATGAGCAAGCGGAAGGCCCAGACTGTCTCAAGAGTTTTGCGGGGGGAACAGTAGGATCTTGTGTCTTGCCCACAAGGTTTCTGATGGCTGATAGGAAAGAGAAGCCCAGCAAGAGCATGTTCTCAGGGGGCAGTTTGCTCATAAGACAGGCAGGCAAATACTTAAAGAATGGAAGATGCTGTCAGTCAAAACCAAGGCTTATGTGCTTGCCTGCTTTGCGAGTCACAGTTTCGTAGTTTTGTTTACCTGCAGTGACTTGCTTAGTTCATTGTAGTAAAGTTTTCTTAGATTGCTAGTGAAGGTTTTGACATGTTGAAAATGTTTCCCGGATTCTGAACTAAGAATGCAATAGTAATTGTACTTCTTGTTTTTAGTGTTTCAGGTTCCCAGTACTCTTGCTTTTGAGATGCATTTTAATTATTGCTTGCAACTCAGGCTTGTGGTAATATGTGCATAGAATAAATCCTTTGTCACTTTATATTTCTAGGTCCACTGGCCTTCTTTCCTCAGTGGAAGCTGAAACATTATGATGTTATTGTAGGTGTTTTGTCAGCTCGACACAATCATGAACTGCGCAGTGTTATAAGGAACACTTGGTTCAAGCACCTGAAACAGCATCCTGCACTGAGCCAACGGTAATCTCTAGTGTTTTGTAATTTGGGGCTTTGTGGAGGGGGGCGGGGGAAGACTACGATGCTTAAATATCTTGATTTAATCCTTTTTTTTTTGAAAGTATTTACTTTTTTTCCTTTATTTGTGAGCATCTTGTACTCTGATAATTTTTTTAATCTGCTTAGAATATATAAGGATACTGCTTGTTCTGGATTGGAACTATTTTTTATGCAAGGAATAAAATGTAATTGTTTGTTCACTGCTGTTTGTTTTTGCAATTAGTTGCCTCTGTTCATTAGTGATGTGTAAGACTTTCCCTTTTTTGTTGTTTTTGTACAACAAAACTGTACAACTGCTTTGTACAGTATGCAACCTGAAATGCTTAGTAATCCAGGATACTTGAAAGCAGGCAGGATCACATTTGGTGAGAGAACCACAAAAAACTCTTACAACAACCTCAACTGTAAAGTTCAGGTTTATTTCCCACTGCGCCAGGTACACCAAACTGCTGCAGTGTGAGTGACCAGCAGAACCCTTCCTGATTGCTTGCATAGACCTGACAGTCTACAGACAGCTCTGTTCTTGCTGAGAAAGTTCTGCTGCAGTTCACTCCTGGAAGCATTGTCATCTTGATAGGTCTCGCATCTTGGTACCTGCCTTGCGCTGATAGTGTGCAGTTTGAAGTGAAGCATAGCTACATCAGTCATCTAAAAATGTGACCTTTCATAGCTTATATGGCGTTCCAGGAGGATATTTAGCTGCTAGGTGAAAGACTGGGCTAAGGTGGATCCTCTTGCTCTTCATACTACTTGTTGTCTCCTGACTGTGGCACAACCATGATTGGGGCTGGAAAGAGCAACCTGTTGTTTTGCTACAACCCAAAGTTGAGACATTTAATCATAACGGATAGTCTGGGGTCCTTGTTCCTCCTTTGATGCTAAGTGTCTTTTTTCTTCTTATTATTTTTTTCATTGCCTTTTGAATGCAGAGTATTCAAACAATCTTGAATTAATAACAAAGACAGGCAGGGAAAGGCAGGGCTTCAGGATCCTTCAGTGTTGCCTTAGGTCTTTCTCTGTTCAGTGTACTGGCTGTCTTGAATCCCATTCCTAGTTGCCAGTCTTCCTGCACCCTCGTTATGAAATGTAAAAGGCTAATGTGTGTTTGGAATTGAGTCCCTATAAGGGGATTAATGTGGTTGTTCTTTCTACGTAGAGACCCTCACTGCTGATTTTTAAGAGGTTCAAAATCTTAATCCTGTGAAAGACAGGCCATTGTGATGAAATAAGTTTATTGAAGGTGGAGGGAGGAGGGAAGAGAACTGGTGTTAATAAAACCAAATTATTTTAGTGTCCTTGTGAAGTTTATAATAGGTGCGCATGGTTGTGCTGTGCCAGTGGAGGATAGAGAAGACCCCTACTCCTGCAAACTTCTGAACATCAGTAACCCAGGTATAGAAACTAACTTTTAAAAATTTTATGGTCTGAACTAGAACTAATCATCTTTTGTTATGAGAGTACTTCGGGGTGCTTAACTGGGACAGCCAGTTTTGAAAATAAAAATTCCTAACTAAAATTGTAAATTCTTCCTGTCACCTTTTTTTTCTATTTAATTTTTGTTCTTTAATTGCAAGTTAACTAAGGACTGCTTGGCACTTAAGCTATGATTCACCATAAAATGAAACTTCCGTTACTTTCTCTTTGAATGGCAACATCCGCTGCTTAACCAATCTCCCACAAATAAATGGTACCTCAGGGCTTAGGGAGGAGATAATGCCAAAAAGCAGGCAGCTGAATTAGGTGGTGGTGTATGCCATTTTGATACATGAATAATTATTTTAATATGCTAATATACAGATATTCATGCAATCAAATAGCATTTTTGTCTTCACTCTGTGGATTTATTGTGTTTCTAATCTTTTCTCTGTGGATATGTAGACATTGACTTGCAATTGCTGGTAGCCGGCAGATTGCTGCATCACTCTGAGTTTCTCCTTGCTGCAGTCTGCAGCCAGTTGTATTTTCTTCTCCTCCAGTGTTTGATTATCCTTGTGCACTTGCGAGCCGCGCTAATTAATCAGAATGCTTTGTGTGTATCCAGTGTGCTTTGTGTGTGTCCAGTTCAAGAACTATGAAGTCTTCTCACATTACCTCTGTCCTTTCTTCATACAGTTTTGAATCAGGAAATTGAAGCATTCAGTCTCCCTGAGGACGTACCTTCTGTGCTGTCTGAAGACAGAATTGTCAGTGTGAACTTTCGTGTACTTTACCCCATTGTCATTACCAGTCTTGGGGTATTTTATAAGGCTGATGGGGTGGGATTCCAGAGGAACATCACTGTAAAACTGTACCAGGCAGAACATGAGGTAAAATATTGTAGTTATCTTTTGAAAGTGGACTAAAGCATGTTGTCTCTTTATTGTGGATTAAGTTCTTACAGAAAGCGACATGCTGTGTTGATTTAGAAGAGAAGTACTTAACTGACAAGCATATGAATTATATTTTTCTTCTGTTGCATTGTGAATTCTTATTTCACAGATACATATACACACACACAAAAGATGAAAAGATGGAATTCACAGAGTACTATCAGTTAATTTAAATGCCCTTTTGAAAGAGTGCTTATATCTAATTCCAAGACACAATTTTGATTGCTTTTGAGGTTCTAAAGTATTAATAGGTATTAAGGAATAAAAAATAAACTGTTGAATATATTTAAAACACATGTGCAGAAAGACACAGTTGGTGCCTTCAAGCAGAGAGGTGTAGGACAGCTGTAATTTTTTCTTGTTTGTCTTCTGGCAAGATATTTTGAGATTTCTAGAAACTGGTATTATTTACAGGTAATAATCAGACTTGAGTGATAATTCCCCCCACTCCCAAGCTGTTATGGGTTTGATAGAATAGCTTAATRCTAACCTGGAGGAAAAAAATCATTGAGCATGATTATTGCATTTGGTATATTGCATTTATCTCTACCAACAACTTGATAGGCCAATTTCAAGACTTCTGGCTATGCTACAGTAGAAAGAATTTTAAATTTAAGCTAATAATTAAAATAAGTACAGAAAATACACTGAAGTATGGTTTTTATGATGAACTTCCAAAGAGTTGGGTTTATAATAGCAAAAAAAAAAAAAAGTATACTGTAGTCAGGTTTATGTTTGCTAAATGGTGGAATTCTAAACRTTGGGAGCCTAATAACTTTATCTGCATAAGATTTTTACTTCCAGTGAAGGAGAAAAATTAGTATCACAGGCGTGCTTGGAGACTGTTTTCTGAAGATTGGGAATCTGGCAATGCAGCATCTTTATGTTGGTTGTTGTTATCTAAGAGCTGTTTGGTGGCCTATGTAATATAGTAGCAATTAAGTTTTAGGGGTCAGCATCCTCTGTTGCAATTAATAGTAGTCAGCTTTTAAACAGAAGATAGAAAATCTGTAGACTGGGAGATGAGTCTGAGTCTTCGAGATGATGTGCTCTGTTGTTTGGATTCTAACTGAACTTGCACTCTTGTTCCAATGTTGCTTGCTTCCACTGTATCAATCCGATACTTGAATTCTGTGGAGTCTGTGGGACAGTGTGAGAACAAAACATTCACCAAGTTTTATACAATTAATAAGCCTCTTCCCATTGTAACGAGCAGAGATGATCAAGATTTGCATAATCTCACAGCACTTTTAATGTGTGGTTTGTTTGTTTGTTTTTCTGTTGTTCACAGGAAGCTCTCTTCAGTGCTCGCTTCAGTCCACCAAGCTGTGGAGTGCAAGTCAACAGATTGTGGTACAAGCCAGTAGAGCAGTTCATTTTGCCAGAGGTATGTGCAGTATTGGAACTGCCTGCAGTTCTTTTCAGTCAGCTGGAGAGACTGACTGATAAAACTGGTCTTTGCTTGAGGCAGAAAAGGGCGAGTGAAAACCTCTAGTTGAGGGGGATATGCTGAAACCCAGAATTTCTTTTTCACCATCTTATTATCACCAGTAGTTATAAAGCAAAAGCCTGAAAAATACAAATTGATTAAAAAATTACATTGGCAAATAGTAGCAATTTCAGAAACCTTTTGAGTTTCTGAGTGAAAATTGTACCTGCTTTGATTCTGTGGGAGAGTTTACCAGAGAGTAGGACACTTCTTTCTCCGCCCTGCTTTTTCAGACATTAGTACACAAGATAGAGGGGGGAGGATGGCACAGGTTTCTAGGGAGAAGTAGTTTCTGCTTCTGATGTCTTGGATACAACAGCAAGATATTGTGTGTTACATTTGCAATGACAGTATTAATTGAATAGTTGTAATCAAGAAGTGCTTACTTGGGGGCTACTGAGATTTTGGTTATTCCTTTTCTGGCAGCACCAGTGAGGAATTGTTCATTCATTGAACCATGCAAGGAAACAAGAATCAAAACCTCAAGAAGATCTGTAGTGGGGTCTATCTGTAATATGCTAGATGGAGTATGTGGTGCACGGAAGACTGACATTTGGGTTTTTAAAACCTGTCACCATCCTATGGCTGAAGTGTTTTTTTGTTTGGTTTTTTTTTTTTTTGTTCTTTTTTTTAAATGGGTGCCCCTCAGAGATTTGGGAGAAGACTGCTTTTTGGGCAATCATGAAAGTGTTAGCGTTCTTGCTTGTCCTGAGATACCATTAGCTAAGCTTAACAAGGCAGGGTCTAAAGTTTGGTGGTTTGGGTGTTGTTTTTTTTTGTTTGTGTGGGTTTTTTTTTTTTTTTTTTTTAAATCCTCTTTAGGATTGGGGGTGCAGTCCAAGAGTAGGGTTTTGGTGTAGGGATATAAACCTACTTGTGGCTGCCTAGGAATGAAGGTGATTAAACACAGAAGGAGCAGAATATAGGTAGGAAAAAACGTGATACTGTTACAGTGAAGGTTCAGTGAACACAAGTTGACTCAGAATGAGAATTCTAGTTCAGCAGACCCTCCCAGGTACAAGGAATTGTTCCTAGTGGACCAGTGATCTCTCACTAGATGTGTCAGCTGCCATTTTAGACTGTTTCCCTTCATTTAAACTCTCTCCTATATGACTGGACCCTTGCTGCTATTTCTGTAAGTTGTCTTTAGGTCTGGGTTGTTTTGTTATGGAAGAAATTAAGTGTTTTATGAAAGAATAGAGCAAAAGAAGACTGAAGGGGGAGGAGAGGACATCTGGGGCCAGCTTAATCCCTGATTTATTTCCCTGGCTCTATAAGAATGAATGCATTTGGAAACCTGCTCTTTTTAAGGGGAATCTGCAGCTGATTAATTGGTTTATCATCTTAAACGATTTTTACTGAATACTATGCAAGTTTGTTATGCTGGCAGGAGACCTTTCAGGTGAGCAGACCTCTTGCAGTGTTCTGTGTATATGTTTTGACAATCTAATTGGATACCAAAATGATTCAGGTTTTTTTTACTTTTTACTTTACCAAATTACTGGGTAACCAATACTCTTTTTTAGTATAACATGTAAGCCTTTTCCCTGTAAGATTTTGTTCTGAGATACTAAAATTCTAGGCAGTTGTAATTTTTCTGTAAATGATTGCATTCTTCCTGAAAGGCAGATGGGAAGTATTTCATTTAGAAAGGGGATATTAGTATTCATGTATTTCTTTGTGTGGGCTTCCTTAATCTGATACATGTCATGTGCTGAATGCTTACAGGATAACATGATGTTTCTAACGTAGATTAATAGAGTTTATGTACAGCATGTAGTCTCCTGTGATACTTAGGATGCTGAACCGTACAAGATAATTCAGAGGAGATAGGAACACGTGGGCGTTCTATCTACTTGTTTGAGAGCAGTAAATTTAGTGAACTGTTTAATTGTCACAAGATGGTTTCTGAAACAATCTCTATTCTCTGCCTTTCCACCTTCAAGAAGTAAATATGTATTGTACAGACTGCTGAAGAGCTTCATTCATCTTCCAGCTGAAGTGCTGCTCTTTCTGCTCATCTTGGGGAAAGGGAGGGAAATGCAGCATTAGAATAAGCATCTGGCAGGCCAGATTGTCAAAGACAGAATCGATCATTCAGCTTTGGAACGACTGAAAGCGCGGAAGAGCAGAACACTAGCAGATAACTAAAACTCACACAGGGGCTTTTGCAGCCAAGTCTTAGCAATGCACTTACATTGTCAAAAAGCCACGGGCCGCTTGAATGAAAATGGGACTCCGTACTATGCATACTCTGTATTACTAATGGGAAGTAATTAGAGAAACAAAAGGCACAGCACTGCTTAACATTAGGAAAGGAGTTTGGCAGGGCTGCATTATGTCAGTACACCTGTTCGGTATTCACTGTAAATGCCACTGCGCTCTGGCAGCAACAAGACTGGAATTTAAATGGGGAAAAACAGATGATGTAGTCTCAGGTGTGCCACTGTGTTTTGCCTTAAGCATTTTCAGGCCTCAGCTTTCATTAAGCAGCTTAGAGAAAGAATATCTGAAGGCTAAAGTCATTAGAAAATTTGCTTACAAGTCTCTCAACCTGGAAAATAATGATAGTTTGCAGCTTTAGAACACCTTGCACTGACATTCACTAGTAATAACTGATTAAGACTCTTGGTACATGTTTGAAGTCAGTATCAGTAGTAGTCAGTGGTGGGAATTTTAATGTTTCTGGTTGCTGAGGAGTGAAAGGACCCTCAGGCTCACTAAACAACCTGCCAAAGGTTGTGTCTGTAAACAAGGCACAGAAGTGGGATTAGAGCCTAGTCCCTACAGCAAAAAACATTGGAATGGGAGATGACAGCCACTGCAAACAGAGAAATTGAGCATGTGCGTTTTACTGTGCAGGGTGTTCAGGAGTCCTGCCACTAAAAAAAGTCTTAGTGGTGATCCATTTGTTTCGATAACTGACAGGTAATTAAACAAACAAGGGCATGCAAGTCAGGCTTGAATAAACACTGACTAGCTCCATTATTAGATTATAAAGCTGGCATTATAAATAATAGATAGAGAGACTTCTGAAATATGCAGCTGTCATTAAATACTGAGACTGCTGCAGATGTTAAGACCTACTTCTAGAGGAAAGCAAAGAATTGAGCTGAACTCGCTAAGCTAGACTTAATGGTGTGTCAGTAACTGAAGCGTTTCTGGAGAAGGTTTCTGGAGTACAAGGAAGCTGAAATGGGGAAGAGCTGAGAGGTTAGTACAAGTAAACAGACTTTCTACAGCAACAGAGATGCATCTACAAATAGTTGAAACAAGTTGTTTCTCTGTTCCAAGGTCCACAGTAGCTACCAGTGTTTTTCCTATGAAATTGGGAGAAACAAAACAGAATTCACTCATCTGGCAGTCAGGAGTATAACCATCCTACAACTACTCTATACTACCTTGTCATAAGGGTGAAATTGCTTTAAAAAAATTAAAAAATATAATACTACGAGTGCTCCTACCTGTACAACATACCACTTGTCCCTTTGCATGTTCTCAGGGGTCTTCAGGAAAGTCTTATATAAAATGGGTAATAGTTGGACTGTTAGGTGGATTAGTTTCAAGTTGAGATTAAATGCTTTTAAATGCAAGAATTTACACACCCCCCCTCCCACATCCACCCGCCCACCCACCCACCCACCATGGAGTGACATCACTTAAAATGACAGTGAAAACCAGAAAATTTTAAAGATACTCACTTGTCTTTTTCCTCCTTTCCCTACCAGCCAAGATGTGAGGGCTGAGTTCTGTGACTCTCATACAGTAGCTTGTGACAGCTTTGCCAGGATAAAGGTGGCTGTATTTTCCTTTGAGTTTTGCTGATGTCAGGATTGAGTCTCTGATCTCTGGTTTTGGCAGATAACTAAAAAGCAGCACTTATTTCCAAATCTGTTTTAAAGTATTCTCTTTGTAATGCAGGATTTTGTAGTTGAGTTTTAAAAATTCACTTCAGGTTACCTTTAAATGCCATCTTAATGATGTTAGAAAGCCAGAGGCTTTTACACTAGACTTCTTAAAAGTTTAATGTTCCTAATATAGAGATTCATGATTAATGAATGCCAATCATGCTTGAAAGCACGATTACGTGTTACTGAGTTTCACAGATGTATTTTTTTATGTGTAACTTATTTTTATTGAAGTGTAAGTAAAACATCTATGTTGTGTGTTCAAGCTATATGTTGCATGAAGTTGACTGTTTTAACATTAAAAAAAACCCCAAACTGTTTGATTTTCATCCTTTGAAGTCTTTGAATACCTGCATAACAGTGTTTTGCTCTCTTACCAGAGTTTTGAAGGTACCATTGTGTGGGAAAGCCAGGATCTTCAGGGCCTTGTTTCAAGAAACCTTCATAAAGTGATGGTGAATGATGGAGGGGGTGTTTTCAGAGTCATTACAGTGAGTCACCTCACCTTCCCTTCCACCATGTTTCTATTTTTCCTACAAGTCTTGGGTGTTTAGCATTTTGCTTTCCTGTGTTTCTCTGTAAATCATTAATTCAGTTGGGCTTCTCCTGTTGTCTCAGAGGGGAATTTTGCTTTGCCTAGGAAGAGGACAAGGGTATGCAAAAATGATGCTAGTAAGTGGCATTTTCTTTTGTTTTGAAGGGAGTAAAGTTCACCTATTGTCTTTGTCAGGTGTGAAACAGTATCAGTATATCAGAGATGGCAAAATGTGGGTCAAAAATCCTGTGCTAAAATCCCAATCTATGGGATTAAGCCCGTTTTTTTCCTTTTGGCAGCGTGTCTCTTTTCCTGTCAAAACGTTGCTTGCTTAAACATGCAGTGCTGTTGTAGTTTATCCAGAATAACTTTATATTTTGCTCTCAACTTCAAAACTAGTTTTCTAAAAGTTCCAGTGATGCCGCTAGTTTTAGGTGAAACCAAAAAATACCACAAAACTTGACAGTTAAAAATCTTAGTCTTTCATTATGCAGGTACCTAAACCAGAAGAGCTTTAAATTAATTTCATGCTGAGTTGCCAGAAAGCTTCACACCTTAAAATCACAGGGGAAAAACACATCAGTAATGAGAGATGAACTAATTTATTTCTTTCCATTAATCTGTCTCTAGCAGGCAGGGGAAGGGTCACTGCCACATGAACTCACAGAAGGTGTGGAGGGAATAGCAGGTGGTTTTATCTACACTATTCAAGGTAAGTCTGCCAAACATAGCATCACATTTGATGTTATGGTAAAACAGGATCTTTAAATTACATTTCTGAGGTAAAATTCATGCTATCTCTATGAAATTTATCAACTTAAGTTTTCTTTTAGTAGAAGCAATTAATTTCTTTCTGTTTTTTTATGCGTAATGTTAATGTCCTGATATGGTTTCTTTGCTTGCTCTTTGTCAGCCACTCCAATGGACTTGCATACTTTGTCTTTTTATTAACAAAAATACCATTTTTATCTATATTCTCTTTTCTGTCCTTGTTTTTTGTTACCTAAACCCAAGTTAAAAAATGTTGTGCAATGTTGTCCTCAAGAAATCTTTCCCTGATAATTTTCATGTTTTTTCCAGCCCTGCTACTTTTAGAATTAGAAGTACTGTGTCATAATGTTTAATACTAACTATTGACAAACAGTGACTACCTAACATAACCTGCTTTTCCACCTCTTTTTTTGCTGGTTTACTCCTATGTTCACAGACCCTATAGGAGTCCTTTCCAATGTCTTAAGATTTTGGCCACATAGCACTAGAGTTGATGTATTCTTATCGGTCCATCATAGTCAACGTAAGCAGTGACTCTCAGAGTGTTATTCCTGTGTTTATGTAGTTGGGCCTGGCAGATATAAATTGGTCAGTCCTGCTGTCTTGTCATCTGCGTAGGAGCCTAAACTGAGGTGTTCTAAAGCCCTTCCATCCTGTTTGTCAAAAAGTTCTTCAGTAGCACAAACTATCTCCTTACCAAGAAGTTCAGTACTCTTGCAGTATCTTTTTAGTTTTTATCTACAGTCAGTTATGTGATGAAATTCAGCAGGGACTACCAGCAATGCCAGTTTGATTATATTTAGGATACATTTTTTTGTTTGTTTTGGGGTTTATTTTTTAATGCTAAGATATATATGCTTAGGAGTAATTTAACTGATATAGCAGTAGCCTTCTTACTCTACTGGTAAGAGTAATAGTGAAGTCCCAGACAGCTCTTTAATATAAAGAACGTTAAAAAGTTGAATCCTTTTATTACTGAAAAGGAAGAGAACACTTTTTTACTTTAAATTTTGTGTAATCTGTATCAGACTTTATACAAAAATATATTTCTTTGTTGTTATGCAACTTTTAACATTTCATAGAAGTTTTTAAATTAATTGTAGGATTTTCATAACCGCATTGAGTTGAACACTTCTTCAGATGCATTTTGTCAGTATGTCATGTATAATCCAAGAGAAACATGTGAAATACTATGTAGGTACGCATCTTTGTTTAGTGATGGGTGCTGCTTCTTTCAGAAGGTGATGCTCTTTTAAAAAGCCTCCATACTCGCCCAGAAAGGTTTACAAGTCACATAAAAAATCTTGAAAAAGAAGATGCTTTATTGAAGGAAGAAAGCAGTACCTATGACGATATTGTTTTTGTAGATGTTATTGACACTTATAGAAATGTTCCAGCCAAACTGCTGAACTTCTACCGATGGTAAGTTGAAAATAAAGCATTTTCTTCTAGGAATAATGCTGTTTGTAGTGCAAGATAATCCAACATGTTACGTTATCTGGCAGGTTCCATGAAATACATACCTTATGTGATTTACTTCATTAAGTTGTATTTCTCTCTCACAATTTTGGGGGCACATAGTGTATCTAATGAATAAAATAACAGGATATGTATTTTTTGAATGCTGATCCTTGGTGCCTCAGATAAGCATGAGCTGGCAAGACAGGCTTCTGCTCTAAGAGTCCAGGTGTGTGAAAATTTTCATGTCTCCTTGTAATTTCTTTTAATTTGTTTCTGCCTGAAAACTAGCAGCTTTATTCTTTTAAAGAATGGCTTTTGGCCAGCTTGTAAACTTAGTGTTTCAGTTTGTGGCCATTGACTCTTGTCCCGTCACTGGGTACCACTGGAAAGAGGCTGGCTCCATCTCTTTACGCCCTCCCTTCAGGTATTTATATACATTGATGAGCTCCCCCCGAGCCTTCTCTTCTCCAGGCTGAGCAGTCCCAGCTCTCTCAGCCTTTCCTCATAGGAGAGATGCTCCAGTCCCTTAGTCATCTTGGTGGCCCTTCGCTGGACTCACTCCATGCAGTATGTCCGTGTCTCTCTGGTACTGAGGAGCCTAAGACTGCACACACTACCCCAGATGTGGCCTCACCAGTGCTGAGTAGAGGGGAAGGATAGGAAGCTTGTGTACAGGGGGGACGGAAGGTCGAGAGGAAGAATTTTCATAGTGTGTTACACTGTCTGTGGTGAATCTTACAAGTTACTACCTCTAATTTGCAATTCTTTCCATTACTCTGAGACAACTGTTTCAATTAACTGATGTTGCTGTGGAGTAAGAAATACAGCTGACAGTTTTAGTTGCTTGCAAGATTGTGCACTTATTTAACAAATTTCATGGTTATGAATGTAACTGAAAAACTGCACCATGCTTTCAGTTCTAAAAAGGGAGTTTAAATATCAAGACTTAGACCTTGGTGATCATTTCTTACAGGTTAGCGAATTTTTCGAGATTTAGTATAAAAGGCTTAAGGAAAATGCCTTTCTTGTTAAGAGAAATTACCCTTAAAAACAGTGTTTGTTAATCAGCCAAGGAATAATCCCTAGAATCTTAAGCTGCTTTGGTTATCTTACAAGTGACAGATATTCAACTATTTCAGACAGTTAAAGATTACTTTTTTTCGTATTTGAAGGGTGCTTTACTGAGGAAGAGTAAGTACCAAGTTGTTTCCACAGATGTTTCTTACAACCTTCTACAGTTGTATTGCCCTTGAACTGACTGTCTCATCCTGAAGAGTAGGCTGCTGAGATGTAGCCACTGGCTTTTAACAGCTGTGCTGTCATCATCAGAAGGGATTCATATCCTTCTAAGGTCAATACTGTTTCAGACGGATTCATTAGTAAATCCACCATCTGTCCTGGAGAACAAAACTTCAAGTTTGTTTTCTTCAGCTCATACACAAATCCATGTTGTAAGATCATCGTAGGATGCAGTTGCGTCTCTGTCGTGGTTTAACTCAGCAGGCAGCTAAACACCACCCAGCCGTTCGCTCACTGCCCCCCACCAGTGGGATGGGGCGGAGAATCGGCGGGGAGGGGGGAGAAGTAAGATTCGTGGGTTGAGATAAAGACAGTTTAATTGGACAGAACAGGAAGGGAAAATAATAATAATAATGATAAAAGAATATACAGATTAAGTGATGCACAATGCAGTTGCTCACCACCGCTGACCGATGCCCATCCTGTCCCCCAGCAGCGGCCCCCTGGCCAGCTTTCCCCTAGTTTATATACTGAGCATGATGTCATATGGTATGGAATATCCCTTGGGCCAGTTTGGGTCACCTGTCCTGGCTGTGCCCCCTCCCAGCTTCTTGTGCRCCCCCAGCCTTCTCAGTCAGTGGAGCATAGGAAGCTGGAAAGTCCTTGACTTTAGTAGTGCTAAGTAAGCACTACTTAGCAACAACTAAAACATCAGTGTGTTACCAACATTATTCTCATCCTAAATCCAAAACACAGCGCTATACCAGCTACTAGGAAGAAAATTAACTCTATCCCAGCCAAAACCAGGACAAGCAGTCAGCCTTGGTCAATAGGGAAAACATTTAAAAGTCAAGGGTAGGAAAGACATTCCTTCCCTCTTCCTTCCCCCTCTACTTCCTGAAAAACCCTTGTGGAGTGTTCTGTTGTGTAACTGTAGTTTGTGGACTGCAGTGCAGCATCTCATCACTTTTCTTTTTGGCTACAGGACAGTTGAATCAACGAGTTTTGATTTGTTGCTGAAGACAGATGATGACTGTTACATTGATTTGGAGGCTGTTTTTAACAGGATAATGCAGAAAAAATTGGACAGGCCAAACATTTGGTGGGGAAAGTGAGTTGGTTTTTTTTATCTTGTCTTTAAGAGATACCGTGTCTTTAGTGAGCGGTTCACTGCTTTAAGTCTGTTTTCATGTGGGTTCCCCTTTTCTGCCTATGGAAGCTAGTTATAAAAAGCAGGACTTTTGTATGTGTAGAACTTTGAATCTCAGAATACAGAAATCAATACTACAATAGCTTTCCGGAGTGTGCCTTTACAATTAGTTGAACTTGCTGAATACCTTACCCAGTTTTAAAATGTGTTGTATATGTCTCTGTCGTGGTACTTAAGTAAATAAAAGTATTCTAGCAGTACAGTAAAGTTAAAATGCAAGTACATACTAGAATTGCAAACGTTACTTTTTTTCAAGCCACTGTGATTTTTTCTGGTGGGCTTGAGGAAATGGGGTAAACAGGAGAAACAAAATTGCTTTTATAATCTGCACTTTATTTTGAAGTCTGTGAATGACAGGCATTGCTCCCCATTTTGCTGCTATCTGAAATGGTAGGTCTGATTCATGAATCCTTGAGTGAAGTTCCCCAGCCTGCATTACACTTGTGAATAACTAGGAGGATCAAAATAGCCCATTTCTTCCCTTCCCTTCCCTCCATGGAACACATTGCTACGCTGGTACAACATCAGCAGAAATGCTAGGCTGCTCTAACATTCCATATAGCACAATGCCATGATGTGTCTTTCTGTTGCCATCTACTTACTGAAGAAAAGCTGCCCTTTGTGAAGCAAGACGCCTTTAGCAGAAGATCTGCTGCTGCTTACTCGTAAGGTGATGTAATAAAGCGTGTGGAAGTGTGTGTGTGTGTGTGTGTTGAAGCGTGTGGAATAGCTGACTATCTCGTGATGATCTCAGAGATCTGAGCGGTGGGCCTGTGTTCTCTAGCCTGTACAAAACCCCTGATTGCCTGGTGTCTGTTAAATTTTCTTGGGACTACCTTTACCACAAGGCAAGGCTAATAGTCAAGGTAAGATGGGTTCATTCTAGCAATGTAAAAGGTCAGGAATTTGATGACAAGATGGAAACCAACTTGCAAAAGGAAAAATAGCACTACGTCTAAGCTGCCTGGGCTGCTGTTCCAGCTGCCGTAGGGAAAGCTCTTTTGTAGCACGTTCTTGGCTGTAAGAGTGAGGATGTGATACCGAAGAGATTGCGTTCCTTCTCCTTGGTGTGCCTACCTATGCAAAGGGGGGTGTCCCTGCCGTTGTGTTGCTGCCTACCGTGGGCCTGCTCCTTGGCTAGAGTTTTCTGGTTATGTCTTCAGCTTTGTGGGTAACCACTGAGTGTAGAGGAGTCTTCTGAGTGGTTTTGGGGAATCCTTCCAAGCTCTCCTACCTTTCAACTCAGTGGCATCTTGTTTATTTAGACTTGAGCATTGGTGAAAGTGCGAATGAAATGCTATTAGGCTTCTCTGAGAGCTGGTTCTGATGTGTGGAGACCTTAACTTCCTGAGCAGAAAGTTAATATATCTGGCTATTGAGGTGATGTTATTGATGGTCTCCCTTCCTTCTGCTCCTCAGAGCACGTGTCTGAGAACTCAAACTTTGCATTCTTCCTCTATACCTTATTAAGCTCTCTCAAGAAACTCTCAAGTTTCTTGTTTGTTGACCACTGTTCCTTATAATCTGTTGATAATTAATTCCTGTATTCTTAGAGAAACTTATCAGCATTCTTGTGAATTCTGAAATTATCAGCTTACTCTGGCAGAAACCAAGGATGAGATCTCACTGAAACTCGGAAGGAAATGCTTTGGATTGAGCAGTACTTATGTGTGCTGTCAGTTAATAGCCTTTTTCTGTCTCCCACTTCATATTGTGTGGTGGTTTTGTTCATTAATTTTAAATCACCACTTAAAAAGCTTATCTAGCTAATCTAGAGCATTTCAGGACTGCAAGCTGGAAAACAAAATGGTCGAGTTATCCTACTTCAGAACTTTGCCTCATCTTGGAGAGAACATACTTATCTTAAGTTACTGCTGTTCTGTTCTTTTAAAACTGCAGTCAAAAGATTAGTCACCCTCAGGCATCAGAGAGAAGTCTTTGATGGATCACTGAGCATGTCTGCAAATGACCAAATTTATGATGGGGTACAATGTACCAAGCTGTTTTCTGAGGGAGACTGAATCTTAAGATGAATGCTGTAAACAAAAAGGCAGTTCACTGAAGTCGGCTCATCTACCATACTATGGAAAGCAGTGGGAGTTCAGAATGGCACCTTTTCTTGACCTTAGGCCGAAAAGAAACTTCAGATACTTCAAGTTTTCCATGAAGGTATGTTTCATTTGTAATACAAACCTCCCCTTTTCCTGGCGTGTAAGATACGCTGTTGAGTGTAACGTGCTTCATGTTCTAGTTACAGACTTCTAGGCTTGCCTTAGAATAGCCATTGAATTAATTTAGGAGGCTTGATAATACTTTTTTCTGCAGACTGAAAAACCAGTTTTGCTGAGTCTTGCTGTAGAAGTGGTGTGTTAAGGTATCAAGTGATTTTATTAGGTTACTGACAAAAAGAAGTGACAAGTTGTGCTGGGAGAGAAGAGTTGGACAAAACATCATCTTTTCTGTATGTCTGTGGAGAACTTTATGTAGGGGTGACATCTTCAAGTGTAAATTCTCCAATAGTCACAGTTTTCAGGTAAAGCAAGTGTGAGATGTAGTGAACAATGCTGAAATCACTACAGAAGTATGAAATGATTAGCAAAGCATGTGCCTCTCAGTCTGGAGGGGGTTGCATCCTTCCTGCTGTGACTCGCTAGAGTGGAAGGTACTGAGTCTAAAGTGAATTCAGGTACCATCAGATGTGACTTTTATCTACTCGGTTCCTTAACATGTCAGCTTCAGCTGTGAACATGTAGAGTCTGGTAGCAGACCTGCAACTGAACTGTATTCCTCCCTTTCGGGGCTGTTGTCTAAGGTGACAATTCTTATAGCTCACTAAAGCTTTTAGCCACTTGTGCTCGTGACGGAATTCAGCAACACTTGAACCTGTTTGCAAAAAGGGGGAGGACCTGCTGCACTGACACAGCTGTGCCACTTCCCTGTGAGTGCATGAAGTACTTGCGAGGCACGAGGAGCGTAATACCAGCCTGTTCCTGACCAGGAAAAGCAGGGCATGTCTCACCTCCTGACACCGGAGTTTAACAGGGTCCGTAGTGCTGCACGGTGCGGCAGCGTGTTAAAGCCAGCTACGCCACACTGCCTGGGGATGGGAGTCGGTGTGGAGAGGCTATGCAGAGCACCGCTGGCTTTCTGCAGGCCTCTAGTAGTAAGTACCATCTTCCTGAGAGAGGACCACTGCCAGGAAGGTTTTTTTGTAATTCAGTGATGGCAGCCTTTGTTGAACATCTGTTTTGTTGAGTTTCATTTGGAAAACAGCTTAAAGAAGGTATATAAAAAACCAGTACTTTGCCTTGCTTCCTGGTTTTTAAGCAGCCACTAGTTTTCTCAGGAGAATGGGTTGTGTAACATCGCTGTAACTGCATGCCTGCCGGAGGCACCGACTTTGTGTCGCGTTGATTAACAAAAGGGGGTTGGACACAGATGTGCCTGTTACAGAATGTAATTAAGGATGCTTGCACTTACCTGGATCAAAACCCAGCAGTGGGCACAGATGTGCCGCAAGACCTGACTGTCAACATTGCGTTTGTTTCTGTTCTGAGAACCTTCTCTTATTACCCAAGATTGAGACCAAACAACAGTTACACTTTCAGCTGTTGTGTTGGATTAGATGTGTGCCCTAGCGAAACAGGGACTATAATTAGGATCATCTACTTCTTCCTCTTAATATTGTTTATCAGTGTTCAGTTGTTAGCAGTATCCATAGGTTTCACAGAGGGCTTAGTATAAATATCTCACATCCCAATCTTCAGTTTCAGACTAAATTGGGCAGTTGATCGAACTGGGAAATGGCAAGAGCTGGAGTACCCAAGTCCTGCGTATCCAGCCTTTGCTTGTGGGTCCGGCTACGTCATCTCCAAAGACATTGTTCAGTGGCTGGCAAGCAACTCTGAAAGATTAAAGACGTACCAGGTAGTAAAGCGTCGGTTCAGTTTTTCTATCTTAAAACGGTCTGGGGAGCAGCATGTGTACTGGATGAGTTGGAAAGAACATTGCTCAAGTGTTAGTGTTGGGTTCCCCTGGTTGATGCTGGCTTTTTGCAGTGCTTTTGGTCACTACGCTTAGTGTCTGTTCTAGGTCAAAGCACAACTGTTTTGGACTGAGAACCTCTGAAGCTGTAACCTTGGTTTTTGTACTGTCTTCTTTTGAGAACAATGTATTATCACAGGAAAGCTGGGAGGATTAATTTAACACCTCTAAAATAGTCAGGCATAGGTTTTTGTMGTTCCTGTTTTTTACTGCTGGCGCATGATGCAACTTATTCTAGTTCACAAAGTCACGCTTTGTGCTAATATCTGTGGTGTCTCAGGGTGAAGATGTGAGTATGGGCATCTGGATGGCAGCTGTAGGACCCAAGCGTTATCAAGTAAGTCTGAAGAAATTCTCTGATCTTATGGAAGGAGAACATGCCTGTTGCTCCAAGGAGCATAAAATAGAGGAAATGTTTTTTCTTTTTTAAAAAAAAATTGAAACAGCCATGGGATTAAAATCCAGAAAACACTTGTTAAAATGTATTTAAAAGAAAAACCATAGAAAACCCACAAACCAAGCCCCACCCTACCCCCCACGTTGTCTGACTAGGTGTAGCAGATCAGTGAGGGACATGCACCTCTAGTTGGTGACCTCTGCCTGCATGTTTGTTGCTAGAAACAATGAAAACCTGACTCTTGGAAGTAAAGATTGTTGAAGACTAAATTCTTTGTAAGAAAAACTATTGACATGGTTCTCTCTCTAACAGGATAGTCTCTGGTTGTGTGAGAAGACATGCGAGAGTGGCATGCTGTCTTCCCCCCAGTATTCTCCACAGGAACTGAGAGAGCTCTGGAGATTAAAGGAACTGTGTGGAGATCCTTGTAGATGTGAGGAAAGATGATGGCCTTGCCTTGGAAAACAGGGTAGCGTATAATGATCATGGAAAAGTGTACATTTGGATTCATTCTTGGAACAATGAGGAATATTAAGGTATCTTTTTAATGTTGGGTTTCAACTAAAGTATAACAACATTTGCACATCCCTTTTGATAATTACAAGTGGACTGATACTATTCATTTTCTATAGTGTAGATGTTGATCTGACAAAAACCAAAACATTTAAGATAAAAAATTTCCTTTTTTATATAAAGTCAGAGACCTACTTGTAATTAATAAATGCACATAAGAATGCCAACTAGCCTGTCTTTTGTAAATTAAAGTACTACTGATTTAACTCAGTATAGAGGCGTACCAGGAGCCAGTGGAGAGCTGTGCTCAGCACCAGGGCATCTGGTAAGTCTTGCTGCAGCAGGTCCTGTGCTGGCTGAGGGGTTGCTCTCCTCTGTGCAGGGGCTGGGACAGCTAGGGGTTAGGGTTTACGTTTAGTTTGTTGATACCATTGTCATTTTAGATAAAAACAATATCAAAGTTTGCTTATACCAAATCTTGAAGTACTGCAAACTTGGCCTGATTAGGAGGGATTTCTGATAGCTCAATGTGTTATTAGATATGAATCTGAGGGTACACAAGTGAAAGTAAAATAAGATTGAGGAACAGCACACTAAAGAATGTAAAATAAATAGCAATGCCTTGCAGTATGCTGAGAACTTATTTATACTGTGGTATGTTAACGCTGTAGGGTAGAATAAAGGTCTGCCAGATTTTGCCCTTAAGTAGTCTAAGGCTGTGTAGATACTTCTACAATTACTGCTGTTTTACTTTTGTTTGCTTTAAGGTCTTTGGAAGTAGGTGAAAACAAAAGAGCAAGTAGCCTCTTTCCGTGCAGCACTAATTTTGTCCTGTTACAAGGAGAGACATCACAAAATAAATCATGTACTCAGTTCAGTGAAACAAATTCTCACTGTTGCAATGGGAAGGTAGTATAAAACTTTGGCAAAAGTTACCTTGAGTTTTATTTAATTGAAGCATTTAAGCACTATTTGGTATCTCTCAAGTAAGACAATTCAGACGAAAGCAAATGCTCTCCTGGAGACTGACGATTAAGTTTAGGAGCTGCAAGTACTATTGTATAGCCCTCTAGTGCCACGTATGAAATTCACGTTCTCCCATACGTGTGTTCAGGCACAGGCTCTCCATGCTGTCTGCGGGCAGTTCGTAACTCTTCTGCAGTTCCAGTGGTTGGTTCCTTTGGTCTATCAAGAGAGTCCCTTCTTACCACCGTACTAACACACAGTCTCCATTTTCTATTGAGTAAAACTGCAAAGGCTTTAAGTCATTGTCTAGTTCAACTTCTTTTCCTTCCAGCTAGAGTAAGAAAGGGGAAAAAAAAAAAAAAATAAAAAAACCATCAGAGTTAAGCTGAAATCTGTTAATGTAAACCAAATATAGATCAGGCAGTGGCAGTCAGGGAGGATCTGTCATATTACAGGAATGAAATTAGGTCCTAAATTACAGCATGAAGACTGCTCTCCTTAAGTGAGATCAAGTTCATTAGTTAGTATTTTAGAACATGCTGTTGACCTTTAGCAGCGTGCAGTATTTTATTATTGAATTACCCATTTTTAACTCACTTTAGAACTTTCATAGGACAGTTTCAGTTCTGAACCAGGAATTTTAAGTAGGCGATACAGCAATCCTTTGACCCTCTGAATAGTCATAGACTCTGTCAAGGGGAAGGAAAGAAAACTTATTTGAAAAATGCTGCTACCACTGAGCTGTAGCAAAGTACTAGTGTTTCAACTATACTTGCTTATAGCAACAGTGAAAGGCTGTATGGCTGCTTCAGTTCTAACACTGCAATAATGTCTTTTGTACCTGAAACTGTAACTGCTAATATCGACTTGAAAATGTTTTAATCTCTGGTGGATAGGACAGGATATGCTACTATGGTTTAAGCGCTTTGAGCCCATATACCAAATTAAAGTGTTACGGCTTCATAATTTACCTTTTTTGAGTTTGTTTTTACTACGTGCTAAACTAAGTGACCTTTGGGACACGTACCAGTCAGGTTCTGACTACTTGCATCTGGCGACTGTTCCTCGAAGTTTTCATTACCAGGAATTGGCATTCCCGGCACAAAGAAGTGAACGTCACTGTGGAACTAGTGCCATTCTTAGAAATAGTTTTACATTAATTAGTCCCAGACAAATTGCCAGCAGAGTTGTAGAGTGATTTATATTATGAAGTCAGTTACATGAAGGGATATTTTTTGTAATGGATCTTGAATGAGTAAATGTAGTTTGTTCCAGAGGTGATACCTGTGTTTGCAATAGACATACTCAATATTTTGGTTGAACTTTCACTTCTTTTGAAGCTTTATCTATCTAAAGGCACAGCAATAGTGAGTTATTCCTGTAATACCACACATTGTACTTAGACAAATATTTTTCTATCAGACATTTTTGTAAAAGCTGTATCTATCTGATTTTATGCAACTTGTGATAATAAATGTGATTTTTATTTTAGAATAAAGCTTGAGTAAGTCTTTTCTCTCAGACTCCATTCTGACACATCTTTCCAAAACATCAGTTTGATTTAGAACAAAGTCTATTCATTCTAGTCTCACTACAGGCACTAAAACTTCAAAAGACAAATTTGATACAGGTCAGAATTAGACTTCTAACTTAATGTATTAGATACTAGACCTCAATATCTAGAACTGCAGACTATGTAGTTGGCTCTTACAACTTCATGTTCTTGTTATTTGGTTAACACATCCACCAGATTTCAAACCAGTTAATTAGCCTTTGATTGCCTCAGACACATTAATCATGAAACCAGCAGCAGAGATGTAAGACAAGCATCAACTTTCAAACTTCAAGCTGGACTGAAGGTCAGAAAAATAATGACCTTTTCAAACAACTTCAACTTTTGTCATCTCTTTATATGACAGTCTTCAGGGGAGAATCATCAGGGGCTGGCAAAGCCAGAGGGAGCTGCCATTCTTTAATACAGTTATTTGAAAAGGAGCTACAAATCAACTATTAAACACAAGCCAAGACTTCTTACCTGGTAGCTTTTTCTCTACGGGCTTCTGTTCAGGTTTCTCAGGACATTTAATCGTCAAAGCTTAAAGAAGAACGGTGAGGCATTAGTGAATGAATGTTAAGCCCTATTCTGTCAGGAGCACAGAGTCTTTCTAGTCTGTTTTTATTACAAATTGTTTCCCCTAGCTCAGCCTGATCTTCTAAAAAAATTAGGATGTAGCCTGTATCTGAGCAGCTAAGATAGCATTTAGTCATTCTCTGAAAAAAGTAATTTTATTAAAATAAACAAGTTTTTATTCATCTTTGGTAAATGAGGGAAAATATTTTAAAAGTGACTTCTTAATACTTAACATGATTTTTTGGTCAAAAGGAATATTTACCTAAAAATGCTTAATTTCTAGTTAACTTAACCTGCAGTAGAATGGAAACTGCTTACTCAGTTTAAAGCAGGTTTTTGACCCTCAGTATCTCAAAAGCACTGTACAAGCACATTTTAAGGAAGTTATTAGCCTAATTCTTTTACAGAGGTTAAAAGACTCATCCTCAAAAAAGGTTTCTATTATGTCTAGCCAACTAGATTCCTTGTTCTATTTAGTCTTCCACCTAAATGCATTAGAATGTAATGCCTTAAAATACTGTTTTGCCCATGGAGTAACAGAAGGTTCAGTTCTTCTATCATCAACTGGGAAACAAAGCTAAGTGAATTTGTAAGCCTGGGATGTAGCCTAGTTTAAGTACGTAGACAGCCCCAAATACCAAAGCTACCCATACTTTTCTTGACTGTCCTAAAGTTAAGAAGCTATTAAAAAAAAAAAAAAAGAGAAAAAAGTGCAGCTACTGAGGTCAAAATCTCAAATGTCTTCTGTAGAGAAGCCATTCACACTGTCAGAATGGAGTATTGATTATCTCTATTCTCCATTAAGTCTTAATTAAGAAAATCATTTGGCTTGGGTTGAGGTGAAAAGGAGATGGAGTACACAGAAGCAGGTATCTAGTCAAACTCGTTGATACAGACAGTTCAGAGAAGCAGAATTACAAGCTGGAACTCTGATGTCTCAAAGGATTTTGAACCTTTTGTTCTCCATATACACCCAGGAAGCACTAAGCTCGTGAAATATTTTAAATGCAGAAGGAACAATTTTGACCATTTCTGGCCTCTTACTCAGAAGCTGGTTTTTCAGAGTCAAAGGCTGTCGTCCCTTCAGTTCGCCTTCTTCAGGTGCACCATACTCTGTGTGAAGGGAAGTGCACATAGACATGAACCTTCAAAGACTAAAACTCAACACCAGGCCCAAGAGCACTGTGGTGTTGGATCAGGCACGAGCCTGCTGCCTCAGTTCCCTCAGCAGCTAGGGTACCAAGGACAGAAAGTGGCAGGCTCCTGCAATGCTAAGTGCTGCTGACATGAGCCTTGATCAACTGCTAGAGCATTTAGGAGGGTGCACAGGCACGTGGGATGAGGTGGAGCAGGTGACAGGCACATGGAGGTGCTGCTTAACATTCCCACTTTAAAAAAGCCCCAGGTGGAGACAGTTGAGTTACGGGGCAGATGCTCACAGGTGCCATCCCCGAGGCAGTTAGCCCAAGTCCCAGAGGCAGCAGTGCCCGGACGGGCGCAGTACTATGCAGCTACCCCACAGAAGCAAAAGCCATTCGCGCACAGGCCTGCCAACGGGTGGGCTTTCCTAAAGCAGTAGAAGCACATGGAAAAAGCATCAAGGGGAAGGGAAACTGAAGAGAGACCGAACCAGTGCTGCCACAATGCCAGAAGTGAGGAAGTGCTAATTTTACTGTACTTGCACTTACTAAGACAAAGCAATGGGTATCTGGGATGGGCAGCGAGAAATTCTTCACTGGGTTTGTTTTTCTCTGGGTTCCAATTCCCACCAGCTGCTAACCAGTCATTTCCAAATATTTTGCGATAATCAAGCTCTGCTCCTTTTCTTTCAGCAGGAAGGATCTGTACTGACACAGGAATGGCACATAATGTAATTATACAACTTTCCAGAGAAGAAAACCTAATTAATGACACCGACTCCTTGCTCTTACTTAGGTGTTCAGTATGTTTTAATGCTACCAAGAATCTTACAAGCCCTATCTCCAAGTACTGACTGATGCATATATTCTGTATACTTTAAAGCTATTAAGAATCTTACAAGCCCTGCCTCCATGTACTGACTGATCCATAAATGAGTATCTAAGCAAAGGTGTTACTGTATATGATGACGCCAGGATGTTTTTTGTAGCTATGGAACAGATGCTGCTTCTGCTTTTATCATAAACATTTGCTGAAGTTTTATTTGGTTTAGATAATGCCATTTTCCTATTACAGAAGGCAAATGCTTGTATTGCTGTCACTGAAACAGATTCAACTATGCTGCTTTTTCTTTTTTTTTGGCCAGAGTATGTTTTTTGTTAACAGTCCTGCAACTTCAACATGACTCGGGCACTTGAAAAAAAACCACCATTCCTCCATCTTGTCCTAGTTCCCACTGAGTCAGCAGCGTTCACAAACAGGGCTGGATCTTGTAGCCCTACCGAGTGCCCCACTGCCTAGGTGATGGAATAGTCAGCACTTTTCCTGCACCCAAACAAAGAGTAATCTTAAAAGAAACTGAAAATAATTCCTCAGACAGTGATTTAATGTTGAAATACCACGTACCTCAGACTTGTTCAAAACCTCCAAGTGACTTATCTTGGCAATAATTAGCTGTCTCAGAGTCTCTGGGTTCTTCTCTGTGTCCATGAAAGGGTTATTGTGACACTGCAGTGACCGCAAACTTGGCAGTTTATCAAGCTCATTGATAGATGACCACTGAAATGGAGGGGAACAGTCTTTTGAGGAAACACAAAACATACTTCATTTCAGAACAATACACAGTAACACTGACTTTTCCTGTACAATGACCACAACTGAAAGTATTCTTTTGGTCAGCAGAAGCAAGTACTTTAATCCTGTTAGCTAAGGAAAAAACTGCATTACATTTAATTAAGTAAAAAAAAAATAAAATAAACGAGGAACTACTCAGCATTTTAGATCACTAAAATTCTGCGAGAGGAATTATGAAGTAGCAGAGGGATATGACTAGCTACCATATAACTGAGACATTAAGAAATGTTTTTAAATTTTTAAATTATGCCTCTGTGTTGATCAAAGTATTCAACAGTTACCTCAGGATCTTACACATACAATCAAAGAAATTTTAAAAAAGCAAATTGCAAGCTACTCTTAAACAAAGATACATGTACTTACAAAATGTGAAACTATCAGTCTCTAACCTACCTGTGATATTTTATTGTCATTTATTGCAAGGCGTTTTAGTGAAGGAAACATTTTAGTCTTGCATCCTAGGAAACAGAGTAAATTTATAAGATAATAGTGAAAACTTTAAATAAACAGAATTATAAAGCTATAAATAAATTACTTCTTTTACATACCAAATCCAGCATCAGGAAAGTGTATAGAAGATATTCCAGTGTTTCTAAGTATTAGCTGTTCTAACCTGAAATTTAATAGATACAATGATTACTGTACTGTACATGGCACCAAACACAAGAAATACTACCTCCATTGTTCTTTTAAACAAAGATCTAATAAACTTCTTACACGATGCATAATCGCTGACAAATGACAGCAGCTTCACAGACAGTACCCAGACTTCAGCAGTGTTCAGGGAATAAATTTTCCAGAGAATAAGTGCAGTAATTTCAAGCTTTCAAAACGGCTCCTGGATTTAAATGGTGTGATTTTCCAAATGATTTTTTTACACAGCTTGTGGCTATTTAAAATCATGGCTGCTATTTTGGTGTACAGTGYGAGATAATAATTCCGCAAATTAGCAAAACTATTGTATTAGTCCCACAATTTTCCAGTCACTGTACCTGAAGTGCTTAAGGAACACACACCCGCTCTCCCTGGATGGCAACCCCAAAGCAAGGAATCGTAGCTCAAGCCTGTAACTACCACAAAGACGCTGCTATTGAGAGTACAGTAAACCAGAAGAATCTGCGTAAAGGGTATTACCACAGACATTGGTAAGTGGAAGTACATTTACCCAATGCAGTATGGGAATTACACTGTTTGGGTTTTGGTTTGTTTGGTTTTTTTTTTTTAATTTTGAAGCGTGTCTCTTTCAAAGTCTTTAAGCTACCCCAAAAAAGCACTGAAACTTCCAAAAGAGAGTTTTGGAAGAGGATGTGCAGAGGACGTGCCACACACTTCTACCAGGAGTAAGAACAGTGACCTTCCCCATGGTTAATAACCAAGAGCAGATAACAGAGACGGAGAAGAATTATCACCACGCTTTTCTACCTCCCTCCAACCCCGCTCTGGTTTGCTTTCTTTACAAAGGACAAATCAGTAGGCACCACGGGTGTAAAGTGCTCATGGCAAGCGTCCATCACCAACCATCTGTAGTGTGTCAGCCTCAGGGGTGACACCTTCCAACAAACTGCCCAATGGCTTTCTGCAGGCTCAAATGACCCGATACGGCTGTGTGGCTACTGATGGACCTGCATCACACTCTCACGGTCAGAAAACTGTTCCTAAGAAACGACCTCCATAGCTCCTTTGCTTTGCCACTCCACACAAACTCTAGGGTCCTGTCAGCCTGGATAAAACCCTGTGCGTACTAATATATAAAGAACTTAGTAATGTGATAAATCACTTTCATTTCATAAATATATAATGAAAACCTAGTAACATACAGCTTAAGAATGTGTTACTATACAACAAAAATAACATTATATTAAAATAGCTCAATTAAATAATTCAGTTACTCTCCTCAAGAGGGCAAAATGCCTCTATTTCAAGATTCCATAAATCTTCCATGTAACATCAATACTATCATATTTCAGTCAACAAAGACTATGGAGATGAATATGCAGGACAAAGAATTTCCAGCGGATTTGTTTAACAGCTACCTGGGAAGATGTGCTATTAGATGCAGCTGATTTCCATCCAGTAACTGGTTGTCTGAAAGGTCTAACAACTTCAGGCTTTGCAGGACATTATCAGGCCTGCCACATTGGGAAAAAACAAACACAAACGCAGAACATTTACAGTTGTTTGTTAATTAAAACACTAGTTTTCTAAGTATATAACTGCATGCCAATAATTGTGTACATTTATAAATGTTTTGAAGTACATCACGTGAAGTTTGCATCATTTATTTTACAATTATGTCATGGTGATGTAAACATTACAGGAATGTACTTTATCTGCTATGTAACTTTGCAGGACCTCAGTTACAAACGACTGACTTATGTTACTCATCTTACCTTTCCAAAACTGTAATATTATTAGAAGTAAGGTACAATTCTTCAAGTGCTGGCCATCCTGGAGCACAAAGAACCACCTAAGAGGAAAACTTCATTTAATATAATGAAAGTTGGGAAAAATTATTCCAGAAATCATACTTTATGCAGATTTCCTCAGAACATGTTCAGAACAATCCATAGCTCCCAAAAACAGAGAAAAAAGTGTTGCGGATTGCCCAGCCCTCCCTTCCTTCCAGCTGGCTCTTTCCTGTGTCTGGACCTACCAGCACAGATGACATCAAAGGGGTTCTGCACAGTCACAGGACTTACAGTTCCAGGCTTGAGGGTAGTAGCTGCCCTACCTCCGACTGTGTGACCTGGAAACTGAGCGTATTTTATTCAATAGGGTTGGCGTGACCAGGTTTTCCCTATGATGAGGTGAGGAAATGGCAGTATATACTCGACTGCTAATGGTTCTGGAACTTCTGCACATCTCCTCAGGTCTGACAGACTTTTAAAATGTCTTAATTTATCAGAGCTTGAAGGCTTCTCTGTCATGGAACTGTGCCAGCACATGAAACCACTAAAAACCAAGAACTGCATTAAGTCAGCACACATTCTGAAGCTTTCAAGTACTCTAATCAGTTAAAACAGGCTACAAATTGAACAAAGATGCATTTGTTTTAAATCTTATGTTCTGAAATTACATAAAAATTATTGTTTTACTTTATAAAGATTTCTTTTTTGCAAACATCTACAGCAGATAACACAACTTGTAAAAAGAAACACTAATTACAAAGCAATAGAAATTGCTGGCATAAAACCCATTTTTGTATGCAACTGTGACAATGTCAAAAATTTCGCACTTTTAGCAAATGGAGTTCCATAAGCACTGGAAGTGACTGGTTTTCTACAGATTTGTGCCCGTGAGTCGCAAATTATTTTTTTCGCTGAGGTTTTTCTTGTGTGTATTCCCAGAGTCAAATTAAGTGTGAGCTCATCCTGCTACTCCTTCCTTGGTTAGGAAACTCAGAGGGGCTCTTTCCTCCATCTACATTCCTATTTTCTTGGAACTTGTAGGCAGTAAATTATTTTTAAGCCCCCACCTCTTTTCAAAATGTGTTTGAAATTGGCTAGCAGATTCAAAGTTTTTGAGATGCAAGAACAGACACATACACATGCACAGCATAATCACCTAAAGCTTGTTTTTACAGGAGGTTACAAAGGTTACAAAGCAGAGAAGTTCAGAGATCTGGACAATCAAATTCCATTTGTTATGTATATAGCTAACCGATTCTCCTATACATGTCCACTATCCTAGACACCAAAAAGCCTCCTTTCATCAACTATTCTTCATTCTCTCCGTTACAGCTGTATGAAGTTATACAGCTGGATGTATATATAATTGTCTCATCATATATACAATATGAAATACTGAGATCTCTTCAAGTGGCGGTATATGATTTGGGGATCAACTGCTTCACACCTAAAAATATGAAACATCATCCTGCTGCCATATCTGCAACACATATAAACTTACAAACTCAGATATAACAACTTTTCCTGCTCCAGAGCAAGAGCAGGAAACACCAATATTTTCTCTCTTTAATTTGGATAGTGTTTCCCTATGTCAACAAGACAGACCAAAATAGTTTATCTGTTAGTGATGAGGAAACATGAAAAGAAGCATGAAAAGAAGAGCCAAGAGAAATCAGGTGCATGCTCACGACAGAAAACCTTTGGGGGATTCCCCCACAAAAGCCTGGCGTTGTGATGGATGGAATAGAAAAACTGCACAAAACTGAAGCATCAGAAGACTTTTCAATAAACTGACAAAATGACTAGAAGATTGCCAAAACCAAACAATAGTCACATCACAATTCTAAGAAACTCAAATTGCCAAACTTTTAACTATTGCTTAAAGCAGCTTCTATACAGAAACAAAAGTTCACAGATCTGACACCGAATTAACAGTCAGGAAGGATTGGGGGCTTGTTGTGGACAGCTGGTGGGGAGGTTGGGACGTGGAGTTGGCCAGTGGAGTAGCCACTGCTGATCAAAAAAGAAAAATGGAAATCCAAGACGTATTGCATAAGAAATAAAGACAACAAGAAACAATTGTCACCATCTAAGTCCATGATGTTCCTATATTTTTAGCCTCTTTATCCCAGGAAGCAAATAATATAAATGGGAAAGGCACAAAGAAGCTTGACAAGAATCATCAAAGCTATGAAACAGAGAATAGCTGTTCTCAGTTACTTGCATATAAAATATTGGGAATTAGATGAAATTATCAGGCAGCAAGATCAAAAACCAAAAAGGGTATTTTTTCATACAGCACATAATTAAACCGAAGTTAAAAGATGTGGGCATCAAAATTTTCAAATAGGTTCTTAATACAGTTAGATAAATCATGAAACAAAAAATCCACAAAGATTAATTAAATACAGATATATAGTCTCCAGCTCAGGAAGCCCCAGAATCCCAGATTACTTTATAAGAAGCTCTTGCCATATGCTTGCTCTTTGCCTAGAATTTTTCGCAACTACCGGCTACATAACGACATACATTCTTTCCATTTGCATTTGTTCTATCACATGCATAAAAACACAGATAAACCTCTAATAACCACAAGGAAACAAAAAGTTTTCATTCACACAAACCTTTGGGACACGAAGTTATATTATACTCAACTGCTTTATCTTGACTTGACAATTGACAAATATAGATGAAGTTAAATGTTTCTTACTAGACTCCTGCGCTAATATAACTTCCTACATTAGGTAGGAACTACATTAGTTACTATGTAACTACCACAGTTGTGCCACAACACCTTTTCTGAGGATGATTACATTTCAGTAGAATAATATAAGGCATAAATGTTTATTCTCCTTTCCTTGCCTCGAAAACCTAACAATATAAATAAAAACAAAACCAAGAAAGGTTATTACCTCTGTCCATGTAATCTCAGTTTGATTAAGTGCCAGAACCTTCAATTTTGAAAATACACTGGATACAGAAGTTGATGTAGATGGAAATTTCATTTTGTTTTCACTGTGTAAACAGAATAATTAATAGCATAATGAATAACTGCATTTATTTAAGTCACTAATTTGGAATTACATACTAAAGACAAAAACAATTTACACAAAAAAATTTCAAAAGTCACTGTCAAGGTGTCACATATTTTAAAATACTATAAAATATCCTTCTAGTTATACTCAAACATACTCTTCCCTAATTTACTTTCCTACTTCATGAATGCATATTTATTCATCTGTGGCCTTCCCCCCTTTTCGTCCCCTAAGTTTTGAATATGAAAATAATTATTTTCATTAATATTAAATGAAACAAAGTCAGATTTTGGGCTTAAATTCTTTAGTGTCAATTGAAAATAAAGAGCCTACATGACTATCCAGACCCCACTAAAACAAAAGGATGTAAAATCCACTCTCAATATCAAAATATCACTATAAAAGAGTTAAGAGGTCTTATGAGGAGCGGCTGAGGGAGCTGGGGTTGTTTAGCCTAGAGAAGAGGAGGCTGAGGGGAGACCTTATCGCTCTCTACAACTATCTGAAAGGAGGCTGTAGAGAGATGGGTGTTGGTCTCTTCTCCCAAGTAACAAGCGATAGGACGAGAGGAAATGGCCTCAAGTTGCGCCAGGGGAGGTTTAGATTGGATATTAGGAAAAATTTCTTCACTGAAAGGGTAGTCAGGCATTGGAACAGGCTGCCCAGGGAAGTGGTGGAGTCACCATCCCTGGAGGTGTTCAAAAAACGTGTGGATGAGGTGCTTCAGGACATGGTTTAGTGGGCATTTGTACTGGGTTGATGGTTGGACTCGATGATCTTAGAGGTCTTTTCCAACCTTAATGATTCTATGATTCTATGATTCTATGATTCTATGAAAAGATTCTCAAATCTGCAGACTTGAAATTAGTTTTCATTACTTACCCCCAAACAAAAGTTTTTCTTTCTTTCCTAAGGTCTGATCTACCTGCATATCATGATAAAAATCTCTCAGTGTAGTTATACTTGCATACTTATGGGTTAAATTTCGCCAGTTAAACAAGCTCTTAGAGAGCTGGTGGATGGCTAATCACTTTTATTCTTCTTCCAACATTCCTTGCACAAAAAAATTCAGTAACAGACTTACCTGCTAACATCTTTCTTTTTTAAAATAAACAGAAGGTCAAAACAATAAAAAACAAATTCAGACTATTTCAGTTTGTAGTCATAAGTGTCAGATTCCAACATCAATCCCATTTTGCTTTCCAATTTTATCACAAATAACTTCTGAAAACCCTTCAGTCCAGACTACACTTCTCAACAATGAAAAACTGAAAAAATTATTCTAGGTAAATTAAAAGAAATTCTCTGTATTCTCATGCATGCTGACAATAATAAATCATGACAACATATGCTCTAGGCAAAGTCAGATTTATAAATAGCACCCAGGTTGCAAACAGCTGTTCAGTGCTAAATATTGAAGAAAATGGAACACCTACAACTATTTAAAAAATACATTTTTGTCACATTAACTATAAGAACAAATACAAAAACTGGGGTCACTTTTTTATTAAATTCACTTGGTATTTATTTCAATTTAGCTTACATCACTTTCAACTGTTTTAGCTACATTGTGTGTACTGTACAGCGAAGGCTTTTGAAGCTGCTGATCTCAACACAGATCTCCAAGACTCTAAAAAAAACAGTCCTATTTTGGGTTTCTGCCTTCAGTCYTATTGCCCTGCTGCTGTCTTCAATGACTAGTCTGACCTCCAAAACAGCTGAACAACTCTGCTTGAAGAGTCAGCAGTCAAGGTGTTAACCTTGACAATAAAACAAACTTCCTAAAGTTGCAGCTATAACATTAACTTCTCAAAATTAGTGGTTTAGGCTGCTATCTGTTTACAAACTTTAATCCATTGTGTTAGTTCACACCAGAAAATTATTCTGGCATGTGCCAGCTACAGTGTATAGGTGTGTACTAGAAATGGTCTTTATTTTGAAATTATTTTGTGAATTCTTTCTCGTTTCGATGGAATTGCAGCTTTACTTAACAACATTCACCCTCCTTTTCCAATGCCATCACTGTACAAGAGATTTTCCCCTAGGTCTGTCACCATGATCCACAGTTCTTATCAGCACCATTTCAGGACAGGAATAGACTGGGTCTTGGGATACTTAAGGTTTAGTTAAAGCAATATGGATATTTTAGTTTGGTGTCAAGACACTGTTGGTAAAGCGTGATTCTTAAAGAAAAGTGGGCTCCTAAATAAAGACTTGCCTGGGCAGTCAGAATATATCAACAATAATAAAAACCAGAGATAGAGTCTTAAGACACTTGAATGACTTTAAAAGAAAATTGAAAATATATTTACTCTATAGTTTTTCTATGTAGAAAAAAATTCTAAGCTCATGAAAAAAACGCAAGCAGGTTTGCAAACTCAGAAGGCAAACAGATAGCTGCTGCTAAACCTAACCAAAAAACGCTAAGCGAGATTTTTAAGGGATAAGGATGTGTTACTAGTGCTTTCACAGGCAGGCTGCAAACTCCTGCAGCAGTGCCACCTCAAGCTCCTGGCTTCTTCTGAGGGGCCCATCTGCCAGCGGAGCCCCCACACCCTGCCATGCCCTGCAGACCCGCCGCACKAGGATCCAGAGCGCCAGCCCCGCTGCCCCGGCACGCAGCACCTCTGGCTACCTCTGCCGCGAAGCTGGCCTCAGGCTCACCGCACCCATGCAATGCGGAGGCACACACACGACCTGTCAGTTCTGCCTTGGGGCAAAGTAAGCTTTAAAATCACGAGAATTAATTGTCTTAGRTGTCACAGAAGTGTATAAGGCCATCTTATGATGCTGTAAATCTAAGTTTCTATACTCCCTGTTTCCTCATTTCTATAAAAGTGCTCTGAGTAATTTTTTTTTACCTTCAGTCTAACTACTTAAAAGTCTTCAGCACCCTGTAAAAATCTATGCCTTTTAATCCAGTCTCCCTAGCCAACAAGCCAATTTGCATAAAAATAATGAAATTGTTATGTAGAACACATTCACAAATGCCTAAATTCCTGTGAATGTTTAATGGCTGAAATCTGTATTCTATTTTTCAGACAACTGTGATTCTTCTAATTTTACAAAACTCCAGTCAACACCCATCTGTCCCAAGCACTCCTCCAGAATTTAGTTTTACATAGGTGCTAAACTCCTAGGGTTCTAGTCTTTCCTTGAAAAGGGATGTCTGAAAAATATAGCACACACACGAGTTGTGTAAGGACAAGATTTAAAAAAAAAATATACTTCTTTTTTGTCCCTATCCCAGAGGAACAGAAACCCAAATATTAATATTTATACCTGATATTAAGTGTTTCCAGATTTTGAACTTGAGAAGCAATAGCTGTTACTGTCTCCCAAGATGATATCAGATTTTTTGATAGATTTATATGCCTGATATCTGAAATTTCACATTAAGAAAAAGAAACTTATCTCAAATCTGAAATTCCTTTTTAGGAAATTAGAATTAGTGTTTGTTTTTGAATCAAATAAACAGAAATAGATTACACTTGCTTGGGCTAAGAGATACTACTGCACAGTTACAGCAAATTTTTTTTGATTTGTGGTATGGAAATGGCTTACAGTTTTATAAAAGAGCTTAACTTCACAAATCCTAAAATGGATTAATTTCTGTATTGACAGGAACTCTTACCAGTCCTTATAAATGAACAAATATTTCTGTATTTCTGTAACATTGCTACAACACACAGTATATTGAATACATTATTTATGATATACTGGAAACCTCTGGTGCCTACAGAACATATCAGTTGTATTTTTATGGGGTTATCTATTCTAGAGTTAAATTTAAAAAAAACAAAAAACCACAACATTGCTGGAGCCTTCTGAAATTGCAGCCACAGTAGCAACCTATGACAATATTTCTATTTTTATCCACAATTTGCACTCCCTCTCAAAAATTGTAGGCATCTACTTTTCAACTCTGTAAACATTGCATTAAGCTTCTAAATATAAACTGCAGTTTTAAACATTTTTTTTAATAAAAGGATACAAATATAATTCATTGACGTGAACACTTGGAATGCTAAAATACGTACTTTATTTGTGGTATCATACAGTATAGCAAAAAAGGATACTAGCACATGTTCTGCTGATTTCCTCTTTCTGACCAGCATGGCTCACTGCACACTCACGCACCGAGATATCTACCAGTTGGTTCAGCTGGCTAAATGAGAAAGAACATTCTGTTAAGTAATCTTCAAACAGAAATAGATACGTTATATAAATACCTGGTTGTTACAACTAAATAATATCCTTTTCATGCATACATTTCATCTCCTTTAGAATTAGCAATGTGCAGATTGCTACACTGCAGTGTCTTTCTTACCCGAAAACAGACACATCTCTTCTATTTTCTGCCTTTACATTGCTACTGCAAAATAGGTCTGGTTGAACCACAACCCCCACTCCCCCAAAAAACTCAACCAACCCTCATCCAACTGAAAAAAAGAGTGATAAAACAGACAAAATATAGCTACGCGAATTGGAATTTAATTAGAGGTTCCAAGTTAAACTGGCTTCTTGTAATACTTCTTGCAAGAGGTTCTAAGTTATTTGGGCATTCTTTGTATCACTTACCAAAAAAGAGTATTTTCGACTGTTTAGTATGTCCTGGGAGACAAAGGGAGAATAGTCCTGGAATATCAACTCGGAAGGAGACTGCCACCTACTGAACTGGTACCTCTCTACCGCTGGAGGTCATTAAAACTGCAATCTATTACATATCATTAAGTTACTTCCTTTCTTACCCTTCCAGATAAATGAACATGACATGAACTGACTGAAAGACTTCTTCACTAGCAGCACCGGTCACTACCAGTCACTTTCTGCCTTCCCTCTCTTAGTTACAAGTCATTACTGATATGAGTAAGCAAAGATGAAATAATACCGTACAATATTAAGAAAATATTAAAATATATCTATTTAAAAAGGACCATGCACGTGTATAATGACTGCCAATATCATGATAATTTATCTCACTCATTCCTCCCCAAAGACCATCACCTCCTATTTTGTGAAATTAAAGTGAAGATTGTGAGCACTCAAACATGACATAATCCCAGTTCCTATCCATAAACAGGTAAATTATGAAGCCACAACAGGAAGATTTTTTTGCTCCACCACAGTGCAGTTTGGCTTACTTTTAGAGATAGGACAATATTATATGCAAGGCAGCCAGCTTCCTTTCCTTACAGTTGAACTACTACTTGGCTAATCAATCGCTAAGAGCGTATCTTAGATTTTCATACATTACACTTGCCTTTGTTGTTCTGCAACAGAATCCATGCCAACAAATTCCACAGTCTTCTTTCCAAATACTAATGTATTCTCTGTCCCATGTTGAACTTCTTGCTCATTGTTCAATCCGTACCGATCCTTTACTGCGGTAAGAAAATCTACTCCAAAATTTGCCTTGTTTGGACGGATAAACGATCCTCCTCTAGGATGCCTAGAACAGAGCAGCCAGGAAAAGGTGAAATATGAAGTTATCATTACAATGACCAGGCTCAAAAGTACTAATGATCACTTTTTAAAAGTACTGGGAACCAAAGCAGTCAAAAGGCAATTCTACAGGCTAATTTTAGATATCACTGTTCCCACTCAGTGAGACCAGGTAAGACTTGCAAAGTATTTTGATAGTATTTGACCCAACAAGTTCACATTGTGAGATGCCACGAGAACTGAACCACCAGATCTCCAAATGTACTTACACATCAAAATTAAAATGTCAGTGCCAATATTAGAAATAACTGCTCTGTTGTTTCCAAACTCATTATGAACTCAGTTTTTCCAGAAAATTAAGTTTCTACCTATGGATAGACACAAAGTTACCTAAATCATACAACAAATGTGTCTGGAATCTTACCACAGCCTAAGGCCCATAGGAATACTCGGAATAGTCATTGCCTCATTATATTTAACTTGAATAATTAACTTGTAACTCTAAAAGAATGCAGCCTTGTCCTTCCATCCACACAAATGACACAAGATGTAAATTGTACCACTTGGAACTCTTATGCAAACTTGAACTTTTAAAAACTCTGATACTAACTCGGTAACAATTTTGAAACTGAATATTCAACAGAATTATCCAGCTAATGTATGTGCTACACAATCCTATGAAGTTTCTTAGTTTTTCTTGAGCACTGAAAAACTTTATTGCGTGACAATTTCTCGCCATGCAATTGCTTTGACAATTTCTATCAAAGTTAGCAAGGAAACACAGTATCTGGGAAGAACTGGCAGAGACAAGTTGTGGGAATGGTATCACAGAGCAGATGGAGGATCTGATAGGAGGATCAGCCAGAACACAGCAGGAAGAAAATTGGTAGTTATGATTATCTGTCTGCCCTCCAGCTGAGAATAGTACAGGCTTTGGTTGGAAAGTACCCAGGAGGAAGAAATCACTTATGTAAATAAAACTCCTCTTTTCAAAACAGCAGGTAAACGTCACGTGGCTAATTAGCAAGCCGTAATATAAACCACCAACACTACAGAGTTCAAAATTCTCTCAGAAAAGCAGTAACTAGAGACCCTGAATCCTATGGACCTATTACAAGTAGATAGAATAGCCTGGGCACCATATATGCACATTTTTCTTGAAAAATCAGTACCGGAAATCGCCTGTGCCAGTTTCATTCATTAACATTTCTAATACTTATTTAAATACTCTCATATCCTAAAGAAGGATCTGGGTAGAAACTAGATATTATTCACTTTAAAAATATTTTCAATCTAGTTTTGTAGTGACTAAGTTTAGAGCGCAATGATTACAAAACAAGCAGAAAGGCATACTGTTACAGAATGTAAATCCAGTGTGTACTTTCATGTTCGATAAGCATTTTCAATTCTCTACATTTTTAATCCAGTAACCTTCTTTTAAGTCTTTTCTTCCATTCCTTTGGACTTCTTCATGGCTTGCAAACATTTGGCTAGTTTAAATGTTAAACTTCCTCAAATGTAAAGATTATGTGACTCTTTCTTAACACCACTTCTTAAAACAGTAAATGACATTTTCACCATCTTAACTATAATATCTCTTACCTGCGAAGCGTATCGCTTCTGCATTTAATTAAGTCAAACAGCTTCATAGATGGCAGATAGTGCAGGATTCTACTTGGGGCTCTGGAAAGAAAACTTGTACTCTTGTCTATCTGTAATTCACCCTAGGTCCTCCTGTATGTTTATTCTGACATCTCCTGTCCTTTTTCCTATCACCTTGATTCTCCCCATTTTGTCATCGCCATCCCTCTGCACTGACAGTTCTGCTGCTTTTCTTCCTCTGCTCTCCCCAACCCTCTCACCAGAGCTCATCTAGACCCCCACATCTGCATCCCTCCTGTCATGCCATTTATCCCTGGCGTAGCCAAGCCCTTTGGGTCTCTCCACCACCATACCCATTCCTAAACCCATTTCTGTCCTCTCAGCTCACCATTTCTATTGGCATCTGCTTCCTCATTGTCTTTGCAGAAGCCTGTTCTATCCCTAGGAAAAAATGCAAAGGAAACTAGCTACCTTGCCCCTTGTCATTTGAAGCTACAGGAAAAGTATGGTGCATTTCTCTCTCAAGACCCTTCTATTTTTGTTTTGATCATAGGGTTTCTCTCTCCTGTTACTATCACTTCCAAGCACTATGCTTGCTATCTCCTCTAATGTATACTCAAATCCATTCCACAGCCTACATTTCTTTTTCAGTTCCATTTTATTAATTTGATCTACTTTTTCAAGAACTGTCACAGAGAAGGACAGAAAAGGAGACTGCAATAGGAACCTATTTTCAGGCAAAATGATTGTGTGTTCAAGGAGAGAGGTCACTTACCTGTAACTCGTTTTCCCTAAAATACACTGCTTGTATTAACTTTCACACTAGGGAATATGAACTGTACAAACCATATGTACATATCAAACAATGAATGTACAGCACCTGGACTCATGAAAAAGCACGCCTATTCGCAAACAGTCTCCGTAACTGGGAACTAAACAGATAAATCCTAATCCAAAGAGTCATCCAGCATCCATATAATGAGATAGAAGAACCTGCGGACTACTGATCAACCTGACTTAGGCTGAACATTCAGAAGTCTGAGAACAGGGATTTTGCTCCCATGTGTGTAAAATGTCCTGCAGCCAGGACAATACACTGTGCAGAAATGAAGTGGTAGAAGATATGCCCCAAATTCCTTAAGCAGAAAATCTGGAATATGCCCAAGTGGGGCTCTGACAACCAGCTGGCTCTGGTTAATACTAACACTTCTTACTCACTTTTAAAATAGAGGGGTTGACCCCAATCTCAGAAGTCAGCTTGTAGGACACTTCCTATTCATGATTCAGTAGCCTGAAGCAATACAGCCCATCTGCTAGCATGCCCAGGGCCCTTGAAAGATATTCACTAAAATTTAGATGAGCTATCAGCTTCCACTGGTTAACCATTTCACTGAATAAAGCAGAAATCTGGCATCATTCTTCTTTGCTAATGTAAAACAAAGTGGTGGCATGGCTCATCATTACAGGTACATGATGGCTCTTCATAGGCTAGAGAGATATCACACACATACACTTCTCCGTACCTGAAGAATAATGCAGTAGTACCTAAACTGTGTTCTGCCAACAGTTACACACTTGAGCTGTCTGACTGCAGAAGCAAGCTTCTGAGCCAAGGAGAGAGATCTCAGCTTCATCAGCCTAGATAGTAAAGGTGGATGGAAGGGCTTCTTTGCCCAGAACTGGCTGTTTGCAATGATTATCTGAAAGCAATTATCATCATGACTGGGGCACACGCTACAGAGATCGTAAGGTGTCATAAAATATAGCCGGTTGAATCCATGCACGTCTTTTCTAGATAGGCTCTGAACAGATCTCTTCCTTTTAGGGGAAGGTGATCAACAGACCAGTCTTCTTTTAGAAGAATCTACACACTGCAGTAAAGAAAACCCTTCACGTTTTAGAACGGTCTGWGGCAGCTGTGGCATCAAACAACGCTTATAAGTGACACCTAACACTAATGTGCTGTGGTGTATCAAATTCCTGACTGCACAGCAGAAGCTTTGTGAACATCAGCAAGAACTTGAAGTTCTTGCAAGATTACCTTAGTCAAACAGACATGAAAGCTGAGTCTGAGCTTTCACAAAACAAGGAAAGACAGACAGACAGACATCTGCAGTTCCCGATGCTATCTTAAGGTTCTGCTGGTGCACAGGACACGTTTGAATAGTGGTTAGGGACAACAGTTTTGTTTCAACATTGTTCTATTGACAGCAGAGAGCAGAAGTCTCTGATGGGTACAGTGACACACAGTGAAACAATCAAAACTTCCTAACCGAGACCTTCTGAGGCTAAAAGAAGTCTTGGGAACGCGTTCTCCCCTTGCTAAACGGCAATCGCTTTTTCTTCATAGACACTAAAATGATACTGACATCTTCCTGTAATTGAAGAGTTTGTTTGTGCTCTAAGTAGATATCCCTGGATGTGAATCTGTCATTCTTGAAGGACAGATAGTCTAATTTAAAATAAACAGATCTTCTTTTGGGCAGGAACATAAATTTCATGCAAACAGTAACATCTGATTCATCACAACTGCTGTCTGTAAATTTAAAAACATGTCCACATGCAACTTCTAAAACTCACTGAAGAAGGAAAAACTGAAAACATGTAATGCCTTTGCCAGGATAACTTGGCATTTCAGGACGAATATACAAAAGTCAAAGCTCCCACCAGAAGAAAACTTTGTAACACAAAGGGGGAAAAAAGGCCACAAAGATCTGAGAAGCAATTGCAATTCTATCAGGCTGAAAACATCACAGAAACAAGCTTTACTATACTTCCCTCTGTTTCTCTGGCTTGCTGTGAAAGTCAAACCTGGGGAAATGGATTACAAATTGAATATGGTCAATATTTCTAGTAACAGTATCTGCTGAAATATCAGGATTTCTCTGTAAAGTGATCTGGGAAGAACAAAACATATTCTTTAGCAGGGGCAGATGTGTTCCTTTCAATTATGACTCAAAGTACTCTAAAAGTGTGATACAGCAGAATGTTATTCCCATCTTGTGAGGTAAGCAGAGGAGTAGGTCATTTACTGCTGGGGAATCCACACATCTCCCCCAGCAAAATGGCAAGGATAAAAACAGCTGCTAAAATAGCAATGCCTGTGTAAACACTATGTGTGAATGGAATACCCAAAACTGACTGAGAGGAGGGCTAAGGAGGAAGACCACCCTTCTGCCAGAGTAAACAGGGCAGGGAGGACTCCACTTGACGGGAAGCATAAAAGAAGCTTGAACATCTGTAACTGTGGGGAGAAAGAAGAGGGTACCAGAGCAGCAAATCAAAACCTGGTTTGATGCCATCAAAAGTCACCCCGCCAGCAGCACACCCCTGCCTAGGCCAGGCAGAGCTGCCTCCTGGTCAGATGCCGAGGTGAGCCTGTGCCCAGCAAGGACCGACATCGTGGGCAGCAACACATATGCCCCACATCTCAGTGCGCACGTGTGACCTCAGGGGTGCTTTCTACCAGCATGCACGTTAATAGACTGGAGGAAGCAGCACAAGGACACAGAAGCTGGAGCACCCACGTCTCCCACAGGAGGTGTGTAGAGCTAAGGCACCCGCGTTCCCAGGGGAGATGCGTGTGCTTGTAACCCACATCTCCCAGGGGAGCACATGCATATAACTGTGTGAATGGGTCTGTGGGTCAAGAACTTATTTGAAAGCATACTCATGTTTCAAAAAGCTGTATATAAGTTTTAACACTATTTTAAGGCTTGATTACTCCTCATCTCTCTTGAAGGACTGTAGAGCACAGCTTATTTGAATTACATAATACACTACTGCAACTGACAGCTAAAATAATAGATTCCTCAGTTATTAGGAAACAAGACTTTATTACCAAAAAAAAAAAAAAAAATCACAAAAATGCCACTAGAGTATGCATTGCCATTTCCAGCTAATCCAGAGTTGATGAACATGCTCATGATGTCAGCATATTATAAAGTATGGCTGTTTTGTTCTTTGGTTCTCGTATTCTTAAGTAGTTCAGTTAGCACCACATAATATATGACCCAGATAAACATACTGCCATGAAACATAAAAGTTTAGGTCATACTTCCAAAAAACTTACTACAACGACCACACAGAGCTGTAAGCAGACCTACTGATTTATCCAAATAAGGACTACAAAGAAGATCCTCTGGTAATGAGAATCTCAAATTCAGTTTATTTTCCTCTTATGATCTCATTTTGAAATGTCACTCTGAAAGATTTATTATTTTTTTAAAAAGCATTCTTTTCAAAATTACCTTAAAGAGAATTTAAAAATGTCCTTTCATTGCATTTGTTTATAGTACAAGCTACTCCATCAGCTGCTTCTGCTTATCAGAATTCAGCGAGTGAGCAAAGTAGACTTGTAAGCAAAGGATACTACCGATAAGGTTTGAGAGGGAAAAAAAAATAGAAATCTTATTTATTTTTATATATGTAGATACATTATATAAAGAAACATAATTTCTACCCCCCCAAACAGTAATAGTAAAAAGCTGACATTTTAGGTTGTGGGGGTTTTTTTATAGCATGTTTTTGATAAAATAAGGTAACCAGTTTTTTACTTCGTTTGCCTACATCTTCACAATCGGTACATGAGCTACAAAGCAGTCTGCACACAGAAAGTTCTGTCTGTGAGTCATGGTTGACTGCTAGAGCTATTATTTATTCTCTTAGACTTAGAAGGACTTTCTCTGATTGGAACAAAGCAGAGTACAAAGAACAGGTATTGTAAGAACAACATGCTTAAAGATCACTACATTTAAATTTGTTATGGGTATATGCAGCTTCACTCAAAAAGATCTCATCTCCTGGGAGCACACTAATGGTTGTTAAAAAAGCAAGAGTCTATACACATGTATATAAATATGTATAATGTAATGTAATGTAAAGCACTCAAGTTTCTGAAAAACATCCACAGCATGTTCAATTGCTTCTTCTGTCCAGGGAGATTCAGAATGGCCAGCCAATTACTTTTATAATTTTTCCTACAGCAGAATATAACTAGCTTCAACTTGGAAACTGCTTCAGTTAAATTCAAAACATTTAAGAAGCAACTTCTGTTAATACATTCATTCAAAAGACATCATTGCTCTAAGACTGTAATTTCCAATTCTTTAGCTAAGAAAAATCCAGCAATCTTGATCTTTTTTTCTTGCATTAAGTGTGCTTATCCTCCTTAAGTCTTGCTTTACTATTATTATTAGATACAAGGGAAAAAATATCCAGTCCTCACAGGTGTTTTTTCTCCTTTATTTATTTTTCTAAAGAACAGATTTTGTTTTATCATCTCATTTTCTGATAATGAGGTCTCTAGGGCTTCCACCTTACACAAATGTAGAAGTTAAGAAGATACAGATTAAAAATTCTGATTTGCACTACTGAACGTAATCTACCCCTTCCCTGTTCATGCCTATTTGGCTACAGGTAAGAGATAGTATTCCCAGAAAGGATTTCAAAATAGCTACTTTTTAATTTTGAATTATTTAATAGATAAATTATTCTGCTGATTCAGTCCGAGACCAAATGGCTCTACTTGCTGGCTTGAGAACAACTTTGATCTGAGCTGATAATGAAGTATATTCTCTTAACAAGCCCTGAACTGCTGTCAGGTCTCAATAGAAATACAGCAGCCTCCTTTGCTACCTCAGGGAATTCCATTCGTCTCCAGAAGACCTTTGGGTAGATACAAAACTAGATGTACTTTCCCCACAATATAGAAATAATAATTTTAATCTCTTTTTTTTTTTTTTTTGCTTCTATGTGACATTTTACAGCAACAGTTCTAAGTCCCTTCCATATCATGTTCCTATATTCAGATAGGAGAAAGTGACAAGACTCATCTACTCATAAAAATKGAAATGTTCAAAATTTTCACAAGCTGAAAACACATGCTCAAAGGTTAGTAAACGCATGCACTGTTACTACATGCTTTTAATTTTTCTTTTGGAGGAAATTCTCATAACAAATTTTCTCTGTTGAATCATTCATTGAGAGCAAAACAAAGTACATGTACAAATACACCACCTCTGGCTCTGGAAAAATCTTTAAACCATGACTAGCCAAAGCTAGTGAGAGACTGGAAAACCGTCACTACGTACTTTTCTCGTTCTTTCACACTTCTCCAGTCATCTGCTATTAGCCAATGTCAGAGGCAGGAAACTAAGCAAGACAAATCTTTGGACTGACTTCATCCAGCTATTCTTATGACTTCCATTTACATGCAAGTTGAAAAAAAAGATGATTTGCTTATCCTTTCATCAATGGCTTTAACTTTTTCAAGATAATTAACATGAGGAATTCATTTCAGAGAAAAGTGTTCTTAAATTTTCTAACAAAGCAAAGCAAAAACACATCCAAAAGCAAGACAAGACCACAGGCAACTTTTAATTTATTTTCTTGGTTTGTCACTTTCTTTCATATTTTCAAAAGCTTGCTATTAATTCTGAGTGCTCACTGTCACAGGTTTGATTTATGTTAGATTCATTTCACTTGAATAAGCACTCCAACAGTTATGAACAAACTGTAATCAAACCACCCTTTTACAGTTATTACCAGTCTTGGAAAGTAGGAGGTGGAAAAAGACCTAGAAATCTCTCCATTTCATCCCATTAACATAAGACTGGCTGTGATCCAGTGATCAAAACAAACATCCATGTAATGCCACGTCYTTTCTCCAAAAGCTGCCATCAGAAAATGGTCGGGAAAAATACAACAGGGCAAGTATTTTAACTATATAGCCACAGAATATTCTCTCATCCTTCACCACTTCAGTGCTCAGAAACTTACTGAGCTAGCAGCCCTTAGTATTTAAGAGCCATTGATGACTTTTCTTCTATGAATTCATCTAGTTATTTTTTTAACTCACAAACTTTTAGATGCTGCAGTGTCCTCTGACGTGGAAATCAACAGCTTGCTGYTGTTACCATCAACCCTAGAGTCCTGTATTCCCCAATTTCAAACATGTTAAGTGCTCGAGWCTTTAAACTTAAATGTAATGCATGTATATACTTAAAAAAACCCACACAGCTACACTGTGTTTTGCACATATTAAACGCAAGCGAACATACTTAACAATTCCTCAGTGATACAAATATAATCCAAATCATTATCAGGAACTTGGTATTTTCCTTTAACAAGATACATGCTAGTCATCTTAAGTCCAAATCTAAAYTATATTTGAGACAGTTAATATGGACCAAAATTTCACTTCAGGAAGCTAAGTAGAACATACTGATTTCCTTACTAATGTAGAAGGTCTAAACCTACTAAAGGTAGTATTAATAACTTCCAAAAGTCGCATTTTATTACATACCTCTGAAAACATGACTTGTATTTTCTAAGTATTTACCGTATTTTAATAGCTGTAACTGGATTAATAACGCAACAGTCTTTATGGCATAGCTAGTCACAGCATTCAGATTTTTTATCTTTTTAATATCAGCCCACTGATAACAAAAGGGTTTTCCCTAAAAATTGCAAAAGAGCATTTTCCCATGACCGTCTTGTCAATATGCATGACATGCCAACACTGTGAATCAACTCACCTGCACTTAAAATACTGTGTTCCTTCATAGGTACCATCATGCTTTCCCCTCTGAGGATCATCCCATTCCACACCAAGCCAAATTCCTGAAAAATATGGTAGATACATTTTCAAATTTATGGCATCAGAGCCATAGAAATCATGGTTGGAAGGAACCTCTGAAGTTCATCTAGCCTAAGTTTCTCTCTCAAAGCAGGAGATTATCACCAGCACTAAAACAGGTCAGCCAGGTAAGTGTTGACCTAGCCAGATCTTGAAAATCGCCAAGGAGAGAAAGATTCCAACTCATCTGGGCAGCCTATTCCAGCGCTGCATTGCTTCTGTAGAGGAAAAGATTCCCCTGCTGTCCGATTTGAACCTTTCCAGCCATAACATGTGGCCATTGTCCCCTATTATATAATCTAATAAGTAAGTAATATATATAATTACTTATTTATATAATTACCTTATTATATAATCTAATAACTAGTAAGAAGAATTTGCCTCTGTCATCTTTGTAATCATCTGTTAAACATCTGCAGGCAGCTATTTGATGCCACTTAATCTTCTCTTCACCACAATGACCAAGCCCAGATCCCTCAACCTCTCTTCACAACACACGTACGTGGTCTATGCCCTTGACCACACCGGCAGACCTCCACTGGATCCTCTCGAGTTTATCCACATTCCTCTTGAATTGCGATGGTCCCAAACCAGATACATTATTCCAAGTGCAACCTTATCAAGAACTCCTGCCCCCAGAGGAGGATAACCGCGTCCTTTGATTTGTTGGCTGTGTTCATCATTCTAAGGTAACCCAGTACAACACATCTTGCTTGTGACAAGAGCTCACTGTTGGCTCATATTCATGACAGTACCCACCTTAACGCCCAAGTCCTTTACAATAGACCCTGTGGGTTGCTAGTGCTTCCAGGTCTGTACTGATACACGAGTTTATTTCATACTACATGTGGAAATTTATCCTTCTTGAATCAATTAGGCCCAAACATAAAGTTCATAAAGTTTGCTCTGGATTGCAATTCTACCTTTTGTCACATCAGCCAGTTGAGGGTGAATGCTGCTTATTATCTGAGACACTGATGAATATGTTAAACAATACAGAACCCAGCATTTATTTCTGTAGTACTCATGCATTACCAGGTATCAAGTCACTGATTACCACTTTTCCACTTCACAGACCTGCAGACTTTCAACCCACTTAACAGTCCATTCATCTGGCTTATATTTCTCCAGCTTCCAAATAAGATTCTTTATAGAGACACTGCTAAAAGACTTATTAAAGTCAAGGAATATTACATCCCCCATTCTCCCTTTGTCCACATTCCCAGTCATATCATCACAGAAGGTAATTAGGTTTGCCACACACTTGTTCTTCTTTATAAGTATCAAGTATTCCCAACTACCATCTTGTCCTTCATAGGCTTGGAAATGGACTCCAAGGAAACATGCTACGTGATCTTCCCAGGAACTGAAGTGAGGCTGATGAGTCTACAGTTCTATGGTCATCCTTCTTGCCTCTTCTAGAGCTGTGTGCAAGGCCAGTCTCCTTCCAAGCATCAGCAATCTCCCCATCCTGCRCTAGAATTTTTCAAAGATGACATATAGTGCTCTCACAATCAGACTGGTCAGATCTTTCAGCAAGCCGGGCTGAGTCTTATCTGTCCCCATGAATTTGAATATGTTATCAAAGGAGCGCCTAGTCTGTTGATCTGCTGCTGCTGCTGCCTGTCTTTCTCCTTCCCAGACTATGCCAGCACACAGAGATCAGAGAACAGACTGTTCATGAAAACTAATGGAAAAAGGAAGGCACTAAGATCTTTCCGCCGTAAGAAAAAATGTAACCAATTTCAACCAAAAGTACTTCTTACACCCCTTTTGATAACTCTGACTGCTAAAAAACCCCAACAACTTATCTAGATTAGAAGTTGCCACATTTACACAAGAACAATGAGGAAAAAACAATTTGTAAATTGCCCCATTCTACTTGATAATTTTTTTTTTAATTAAGAAGAACATAATTATAATTTTGAAAACAAGCATTAAATAACAAATAGTTATTTACTACTGTGACGTTTACCTGCTGTAGGAGGAACGCTGCCAACATAGCGCACAGTTGCATACTCTGTGCCACACAAGACTCTTCGACCCAGCGCCTCAGAAGGCACCCAGGCAGTCATCCTGGGAAAACTGAAGTCTGAGCTACCCGCAGACCTGCGGAGACAGAAGCGATACCCTTAACACACACAAGCCACGGCTCTCATAAGCCCCCCACCTTGAGGCGCTTGTTTACTGCCTAGCAGCATGCTGGGCTCCTGCAGCTAAGCTCTGCCCTCCCAGCGCTACTGCCTGCAGCTCACTCGCCCCCAGCACCCCCACTGCCGCTGCGGCAGCGACCCCCACCGCGGAGCAGCCTCCTCTGGTGGTGCTTTCAAGCCACGGACCGCAAACCGCCCTCTGCCCTCCCAGCGGGGACCACAGCGGGCCCTCCCGYCCGCCTCCGCCACGGCACCGCCAGGGAGAGGCCGGGCAGCCGCCCCCGCCCCGCGAGAGACCGTTACTGCGCAAGGCTCGGGCGGGCAGCGCGCGCGGCGGGTACAGCTACTAAAGCAACCCACCGCCTCCTGGCCGGGGGCGGAGCAGCCGCTGGCGGAGGGCAGCTACCGCACCGGGCGGGAGGAGCGGCCCCGGGCCGGGCCCACACGCCGGGTCGCCCTTTTCGCACCCGCGCCTGGGGACGAACAGGCACCTGGGGACGACACCAACAGCTCCAGGCACGGCCGGCCGGCCGAGCCCCTCTTCCGTCCTGCGCCGACTCACAGCTGTCACCCCGCCCCGTCTGGCCTATCGGCGCGCTCCCATTGGCCCCAAGACCCCAGTGCCGCCCTAGCTTGGACGCTATTGGCCTACCGCCATCTTCGACCCCGCGCAGGTCACCGCCTTCACGGGCAATCGACGTGGGGTGTTGCCGCCGTAGGGCTTTCTGGGTAATGCAGTTCGCCGAGGCGGCCACGCCGCGGAGACTTTCCGTCCCTGGACTACACCTCCCAGTATGCCGTGGGGCGAGAAGCGGCCGCTCTGATTGGGCGAGCGGGGCCTGAGGCGCGGCGCCCAGCCTTAAGGGCCGCCTGGGAGGAGCTTGCCTGCTAGGGTTCGGGGGTGTCCCCGTGTCCCGGCCGTTATCGGCCCCCGCTGAGAGGATTTCGCCTGCCCAGTGCGGAGCGCCGGGGTCGGGCGCTGGTCTTGGCCGGCCTGGGAGTAGCCACAAGTTTGCGGTGGGCTTTTAAGGAGGTGGGGAAGTCCCCCCAGGACACTGCTGCCGTGTTAGCGTTTCAAAGCAGCCATACAGCTGTCGGTCTGGTACCGAGCGGGATATTGTTATAACTGGTTCAGCACGTGGCTGATTAGTAATTAAAAGAAAGCAATCGATTCAGCATCCAGCAGCACGGGTTCACAGAACCTGATCTTGTCAGGCTGCGCTGGCTGAGTCTCTTTGGGATCAAACCGCTGGTTTGTTCGATTCAACTAATGTCAGAGAATCCAACTTGCTTAGCACATTTAGGAGCAAGCAAGCAATATGCATTTTTCTGCCTAAATGCAAGCTGTGCATTGAACAAAGGCAGTAAGGCCCCATTTACGGCTGGGGTGCTCTCCTGGAAGACGGCGACTGAGGAGAACACGAGTGTCTCGGAGAGCAGCAGCGAGTTCCCCTAGTGCAGCATCTGGCCAGCGGAACTAGTGTGCTGCTTGTTTTACATAAGCAAGCATATAGAACAGAGAAGTTGTACTACCTCAATATTTGGCACTGCTGTGTTTGTTGCTGCATTTATTTCAACATCCACTATTTGAGAAAAATACCAATTAACTGGAAGAGGATTCAGAGAAGAGCCATAACAATTAGAGAACAGAGCTTATAAAAAAAGAATCGAGGTGTCCAGTGTGTGTAGATTAACTGCAAAAACAGAAAGACTTGACTATATTCTTTAAGTAGCAATTGCTGGGGAGCAGAAACTTAGTAAGAGCTCTTCAGTTTCATAGAGACAGTTATGACAAGATTGAATAGCTTTCACACAGTTCTGTAGTTATAAAATCGAAGTATCATAGATGACATTTTCCACTTTGTTCGTCTCTGATGTGCTTCATATTTCAAAGTCTCATAACAATTCAAACAATATAATTTGAATTTTGGGACCACAAACACTGAAAACAATCACGATAGTACGTAATCAAGAAGTTATTTCACTGCTGTGCCTCTGCTTCTATTACATTCAATAATTCTGTACACTCCTTTAGCAGGCAGTGTATTAGTAACTCTCTGATTCTGCGATACTGATTACAGAAATCAAGTACAGGTATTGGGTAACGCTAGTATATTCCAATCAAAGTAATCTGGATAATATGTAAATTCTTTGGCACTGCTGATGGCTTGCATCTTCAAGCAACAGGCTTTGAGGGCGTGCTTTACTGTCTGGCATAAAGCAGCTGCTCTCCAAAGGGGCATTCCAGTGAAGATCTCTGTGCCTTTACCTTAGAGTCTTCCTTTGCCAAAGGTAATTTGACAGATACCCTAGTCCTTCCACATCTTTGGTGGCGTTGCTGTCTCATCTGGGTTCCCGAGCCCATTCACCTCCTGCAGAGGGCACCCTTCGAACGATCTGTTCCAGTTTTGAATGACGCTGAAGCTACATAGATAGTGGTACAAGTATGACAGCAGAAACAATGGCAGTAAGCCCTCTTGCTCTCCTTTTCTGACTCATTCACTGTTCCTGAGTACAAACCTGAGAGCATGCTCCACTTTGACTGCATGTCAGGAAAAGTGTTGAAAACAAGAAAATGCTTGTCACTATCTTTCTGATCCCAGCAGCATGTTTGATAGGTAATTCAGCCATTCTCAGAATCTACATGCATGTTGTTGWGTTTATGTATTTAGTATTTATAAAATGATGAGAACAGCATAACTTACTGTTCATTCTTGCTATTTCTTTGCATCTCTTGTTTCTTCTGTTTTAGCACTGTAATCAACAAATAGCTATAATTAATCCAATGTATCCGAAAAGAAACAGGGCAGTGCCAATGCCAATAAAACAGCTAGACCAATTTAACATTTTCACCTCGTTACCTAGAATTGCAACTTCCGCATTTTATAAGCACCTAAGTGAAAAAGGATTTATCTTCAGAATTTATTGAACATTCATTTTGGTTGGTGTAAAATAGAAGGGATTACGTTTATAGCACAGTTTTTACATTTCTGGGAATAGCAATGACAATTCCTCCATATGGTTTTTACTTTGACCTGTACACCCCATCCCACCCCAAAAAGAAGACAGCATAAGTAGCAATAGGTTCTTCAGTTAAAGCCACGGAAAAACTGTAGKAGTTAGTTCCACGTGTCATGTATTAACTCTGCACTTACCTGAAATTCTATTTTTAAAGAACTTTGTGATTTTTTTTCTTGCAAACACTTCTTGTTTTTTTTTTCTTTTAATTTGTTCACATGGCCTTGGTGTCAGCCTGATTTTTATAACTTAAGTTGGTGAAAAGTTGTTATGCCTCCCTCAGCTAACAAAAGTTCACCGCAGAATAACATATACCAGATTACAGCAAGAGAACAGGCCAGGTTTTATGTGTATTTCAAAACAGCATAACCAAAAATGTATGTGTTTGCCGTTTTTCCTTTTTTTCAGACTTCAATAATTACTTTACTGAGTAAGTATAAGTATAAGTAACTTATACCATATGCCCCAGAAATAACAACTAAAACATTACGAAGAGAATGAAAATAATCTACTGTGATCAAGAAAAGATGCAACTGCTTACTGATAGCATATAATTCATATACCAACAGAGTAGAGAGTATGTTCATGGATTGTTCTGGAGTTCAAAAGCAGGAAATTATTTACAATTTCCCTTCACAACAGTTAGTATTCCACACAAATTCATGTCAGATTTTGCAGTGCTTTCCCTGGAAGTGTCATGTTAGGCCTTCTTGGGGTATCTCCCACGATCCTCTATGCTATAGTAAACCAAGATGTTCAGTAAATGCCTTTTCAATTAGTTAAGTGAGAACTTCTTTGTTCCCTAGGGCACGCAGGGGAGGAACGCTATCAGGATTCATGTGGTTTAACCTGCATCTTTACTATAAATTTTGCAGATAATATGCTTGAATGAAAGTGAATTAATGAAGCATGGATTACTCCTAGCCCCACCTCACAAAGGTGCCTTCTAAAGTAATTCTAAAAAAAAATGCTGCAGGAAAGGTGAACACTGGTGTTCAGCTATGATAAAAGTTATTCAGGAAGGATGTTATTGTGAGGTAAGAATCGTCAAGTAGGCATGTAGCAGATTATGTTTCCCTGGCTTCACGAATAGAAAAACTGTTAAAGAAAAATACAGTAATGAAACAATGTACTCTTTATCGGCACCTTTAATCAAAACCTTAAGATTATATATGYAAGTTATATAAATAACTATCAGAATAAATATTTTTTAATATCTTGTACATTCTATTTGGAAAGCAAGAAGGGAAGCTCAGAGAAACTAACCACACTCTTTAGCCTTTCCTAACAAAGTGAAGGAGATGCTGTAAAATGAGGTGAAATTACATGAGGCAGCCTCAGGAGCCTAAAATGGATTTTCTTAGTCTCTCAAATCCTTTCCTTGGCTCTGCTCTTGCCTGTATCCACCTGCCACCTCTGACATTCATCAGGCTCTTGCTGAGTGGGGTAATTCATTACCCCAGACAAAAATTAACTCCTCTCCCCCAGGGCTAGTGAATTGTTTCACAGAAAGGCTTAACAAGCATTACCAGCTCTGCTGRTTTTAGCTGGGATAGAGTTAATTTTCTTCATAGTAGCTAGTATGGGGCTGTGTTTTGGATTTGTAGTGGGAACAGTGTTGGTAATACAGGGATGTTCTAGTTACTGCTGAGCAGTGCTTACACAGTCAGGGCCTTTTCTGCCTCTCACCCCACCCCACCAGCAAGTAGGCTGGGGGTGGACAAGAAGTTGGGAGGGGACATGGCCGGGACAGCTGACCCCAACTGACCAAAGGGATATTCCATACCATATGACATCATGCTCAGCATATAAAGCTGGGGGAAGAAGAAGGAAGGGGGGGGGGATGTTCAGAGTTACAGTATTTGTCTTCCCAAGTACCCATTATGCATGATGGAGCCCTGCTTTCCTGGAGATGGCTGAACACCTGCCTGCCGATGGGAAGTGGTGAATGAATTCCTTGTTTTGCTTTGCCTGCGTGTGCGGCTTTTGCTTTGCCTATTAAACTGTCTTTATCTCAACCCACGAGTTTTCTCACTTTTACCCTTCCAATTCTCTCCCCCATCCTACTGTGAGGGGAGTGAGYGAGCAGCTGGGTGGTGCTTAGTTGCTGGCTGGGGTTAAACCATGACAGCCCTTTTTGGTGCCCAACATGGGGTTCAAAGGGTTTGAGATAACAACAGATTTAATCGGAATGTACTAGATTGAATTTATAGCTGTTATTGCTCGTTAGCTATTAATTGACAGGCTCCTGTGCTTGCTGGCCTTACTGTATATTAGAACCTAGCGCTCATTAGTGGCTACTTTTTGCTTTTGCTGCCTGCTGTACTTCTTATCATCTTACTCTGCTGTGCCTGGGAACATTTTGATAACAGCAATGGCCATGCACCTGGGCTGGCAGATAGCCAGGGCATCTCTGCCGTTTACTCACTAACCCCCAGGGCTAGTGAGTTTTGTTGTTTCACAGAAAGGCCTAATGAGCATTACCACCAAAGCAAAACAGGTGTTGAAAGCAAACAGGTAGCAGAGGGAAAGGAGCTCAAACTATATGGGACAAAAATAATTTATGGCAATGTAAAATACGTTACAGGCTTTAGCTTCTTGGAAAAAAAGTTTCTGGCATTCCCCCAGGGCTCAGTRTTGGCACCAGTTCTGTTTAATATCTTTATMAATGATCTGGACGAGGGGGTTGAGTGCTCCCTCAGTAAGTTTGCAGACCAGCACCAAGTTGGGCAGGAGTGTTGATCTGCCTGAGGGTAGGAAGGCTCTGCAGAGGGATCTGGACAGGCTGGATCGATGGGCYGAGGCCAACTGTATGAGGTTCAACAAGGCCAAGTGCCAGGTCCTGCACTTGGGTCACAACAACCCCAGGCAACGCTACAGGCTTGGGGAAGAGTGGCTGGAAAGCTGCCYGGCGGAAAAGGACCTGGGGGTGCTGGTTGACAGCCGGCTGAACATGAGCCGGCAGTGTGCCCAGGTGGCCAAGAAGGCCAACGGCATCCTGGCCTGTATCAGAAACAGTGTGGCCAGCAGGAGTAGGGAGGTGATCGTGCCCCTATACTCGGCCCTGGTGAGGCCGCACCTCGAATCCTGTGTTCAGTTTTGGGCCCCTCACTACAAGAAGGACATTGAGGTACTGGAGCGTGTCCAGAGAAGGGCAACAAAGCTGGTGAAGGGTCTGRAGAACAGGTCCTATGAGGAGAAGCTGAGGGAGCTGGGGTTGTTTAGCCTGGAGAAAAGGAGGCTGAGGGGAGACCTTATCACTCTCTACAACTACCTGAAAGGAGGCTGTAGAGAGGTGGGTGTTGGTCTYTTCTCTCAAGTAACTAGCAATAGGACAAGAAASAGGCTCAAGTTGTGCCAGGGGAGTTTTAGATTAGGTATTAGGAAAAATCACTAAAAGGGCTGTCAAGTACTGGAACAGGCTGCCCAGGGAAGTGGTGGAGTCATCATCTCTGGAGGTATTTAAGAGACATGTAGATGTGGTGCTTAGGGACATGGTTTAGTGGTGGACTTGGCAGTGCTAGGTTAAGAGTTGGACTTGATCTTAAAGGTCTTTTCCAACCTAAATGATTCTATGATTCTATTCTAAGATTGCCAAAAATCTTGGATTATGTTGGTGAAGGCATACGATGAGCCAAGATTTAACATTTCAAAAGCAGACCCAGACTATTTTGTTTGTCCAGGATCAAAAATGAGTTTGATGSTATCATGTGTGCTATGGTATTAGTAGCAGAATAGAAATATAGCTGAGAAAAGAATTACAATGAAAGTACTGAGCAAATAATACAAAGACCATAGTAAATATCAAACCTGAAACAGAAAATGGTAAGATTAAGACAGAACAAAGAGGAGCAATAAACACCTATACAGCTCTTGCACATGAATAAAAGCCTGGCCCAATTCAGTGCTAAAGACACATTAGAGTTCAAACCAGTTTTATATAAGAGGGTGAAAAAAAATAATAACATACAAATCCCATGTTTTTATACCATATTAGCATTTTAACAGTAACTGGGGAAAGAACCCATTAATATAGGAAATTTTAATTAATAATAGGGAATTAATATAGGAAATTTCCATAGCACATGGAGGCATTTACATATTTCATAATTAGGAAAATCAAYCATAAAGTTGAAGGCATAAAGAAGCATCAACAGCTACCTTCCCACTGCCATGAACATTTTTAGGCTGTTTGTATCCACAAATGGCCAATACATACAAAGTTGCTCTTAGTGGGTACCTGAACAGCCTGCGCTCAAAGGGAGAGGTGGAAGATAAGCTATGTCCTCAGGAAGGTCCTGAAATGATGCAATTTTCACTATAATTGATGGGGATAACATTAGCCTTTGAGGAAGCAGAGATAGATGTCCCATCCAATGGCTGGCCACTCAAAGACAGGTGACAGCATTAATTTACATCCAGCATTCATTTACATCCAAGCAAGCACACTATCAGAAAACAGACTGAGGTAGGGGGAAATGCTGGAGACTGATGAGTATTTGCATTTCTCTTTATATGCACTGCAAGAGCTAAACCCCCAAGAAATGCACTGGTAACCTCAAAGTAGAACTTGTTGGCAWTGGTAGGAAGATAATAAGGGGAACAGTTCTGGCTCAAAGGGACTGACATTGAAACCAGCATCCCCTTTATTCCCCCATGGGCATTTCCACTTGCAACTCAGATTTCCATTCCACAGCAATGCATCTCTTGTGAAGATCAGGAAAAAAACCTAGTCCCTGTGTTGTGGGAGGCATAGCAACAGAGAGCAGCACTTATACAACTAAACTAATTCTGCAGCCACAAGAGCTCTCATGCTGCTTTAAGGAAGTGATTTTCCTAACATGGCTTAACACCAGGAGCTTGTACAAGAGCCAATATTGGAGAATACTGATGAGGATGCACAGTCTCATCTTACAGCACCAAATATAAAGTCTACCTTGACTATGGAGCATCATCACTGCTGATGCTTAAAGATGCTCTACCTTCTTAATAGACGAAGGGGAAAGATCTCAGCCTCTTCCCACTCCTGAATACATCAAGAACCCCTCACTTCATCCTAACCAAAGTGAAGAGCAACGATACTCTGCTTCTGGGCATTTTAGGATATACTTTCASGGTATGCTTTGAATACTGGTATCAAAAGCCTTGAAGGCAGAAGAGTAAGACAGAACTGTATGGTTTCTTGTTGGTCCAGCTTTCTCTTCCCAGGATACTTTTCCCTTCTTACCCATTTGTGGCTTAAAGGGCCTGCAGCGGGAAAACTTCCAATGTACTTTCTAAGTTAAGGGAGGCACATTCTACAAGATATAGTATTAGAATAAATACTGAAGTGAGTTGCCAGAATGAACCAAAGAAGTGACAACATAGCAGAAGTCTCAGATGGTAGAGAAATTTTATACAAAAATAAGAAAAGCTACCTCACTAGGAAAGTTTGATTACATGAAACTGTTTACATCCAGCAACTGAGCAGACATGAAATGGCACTAAGTGCACTTTGCATTGTATATGTTAGTTACAGTATCCTAATAGGCACAAGGATATCTTTTATGGTAAGACTAGGAGATTCTCCTGACAACAATAGCTCTTCCAGTGCTCTCCCCCATTCAACGTCAGCTGCAACAGTGCTTAGAAACTCCTAAGGCATGGGACAAAATAATCGTCGTACTTTGCTGCAGATAGTATTTTCTCATAAAACATTAAAAATTTACAGGCTTACTACTGAGCACTGCAAGTTATAAAAAAGGAATTACAATTCACTGTCATTAACATTAAAAAGACACCTTTCACCAACTTTAAGCTATTCAGTCCTGGCGACCAGGTCCATTCAGTGAAAAGGCTATTATTCTGTGCCTAATCACAGAGCAGACAAAGATTCCTCCTCAGCATGCAGATAAAAGGGATAGGCTATCATCCATAACTACATAATGTCTCTGACTGAAAGCAGTCATCCTGATTTTTTTCATGCTTGATCACTTTCAGAAGAATCTTAAGGCTGCCCAGGGAAGACATTACAGCAACCTTCTTCAGTTAGTTTTCTCAGCAGGTTGAGACCATGACTTTCCCTGCTTTCCAAGTACAGTAAATGAACAACTTCATAAAACTATCCTTCAGCTGTCAGAAGCCAAGTACCTCTGGCCATTTCTTTTGAGTATACTTGAGCTAACACTACCACTGATAGCACCAGCCCTACCTTTGATCCAAACCATTTACGTCCCTACAACAAAGTAAAGCTTTATGCAGCTGTGAAGACTAAGGAACCTGAACCTGTTTAAAGCCAGCCCAGCCAAGAAGAAACAAACATCTCTGCTTACGTTTCGTTCTAGCAAAAAATTACAGAACTTGTCTGTTTGGAGAAACCTATAACATGCTTTCAGATAGCAATTCAAACAGGAATGCAACATGAATTATGAATCAACTCCTGGAGAAGCCYCTCTCAATTATAATCAGAGATTAAAGAGACCTGCACTAATTACGGTGTCCTAAAGTTACCTGGTGTGAATCCCATTCCATTTATAGTAGCAGCTTACTATGTTGCTATTTACAGTTACATGGATGAGCTCTAATGCATAGATTTAAGTCCCTGGCTACAAAATATTTGACAGTTTAAAAATCTAAAACCAGGCAATCAAAGTTATTCACTGCAGAGCTGGAATTAGCAGCAAATTTATGCTTTGCTGATGCGATGGAATCTTTTCTTTAAGGTACTTAGAAATCTTTACAAAGCCACAATTTCAGACTAAACATTAGTCTTATTTGCATATAAAATACTATCTTTCATAATTCGCATTCCTCTGAAAATATCCCTAGAAGCTGGATAGGACATTCACTTTACAACTTAGTAAGCTGATCCATCTGATCTTCACAAGTCCAACTTAGACATACCACACAACAGTTTTATGTGCATTGTGGTTTCAAGTATCTTCGTTATTTAACATTGAACATTTTGGTTTACTAGAGCATTGTCTGAAAATGCACAATACACTCRGGTCAACCTGATTTGATTTAACACAGAATTTCAGCCAGAAACATGCAGTAGCCTGGTCAAAGATACAACAGTTTTAGGCTGATGATTGTGTAAAGATGATCACATTTAGATTCAAAACTTATTTCAGTTCTAGTACCTCTGTTTTAACAAAGCCATCTGTAAGCAGTTACACTTAAGACAGTATAGATAATAGGGTATATAWTTCAATACTCAGTGACAAATTGTTTTTAACACTAATTTCTGTAACATAGCTACAAGAAAAAGTTTTAAGCAAGATTGATTATCATACCTCTCAGATAGTCTGGTTATTTTCCCATTTTAAAAAGAGTTTTAAACCACCCGCAGGAGTTAATTTTTTAATTTTCATTTTCTTTGAACATTTTGCTCAGCTGTTCAACTAGTGCTACAAGCTCAGGGTTTCCCCCAAGTGATTCAATTTGTTTATAGGCTTCAGATTCAAGCTCTTTCAATGTATTCCGAGTGTACTCAAAGGAACCCACATTTTCAAGGTAATGTACACAGTATTTTTTTATATCTATGTTCTCCGTCCTTTGACGCAAAATGTTTTGCACCTGAGTACTTTCAGGTCTTGACCAAATTGCATGAATAGTTGGGAATGAGAACTTGCCCTCAGTTAAGTCTTCACAAAAACTCTTGTTTTCACTATATTCTTTGGAGTGCAAGTTGGCATAGTCATCTCTTATTTGGAAGAAGAGGCCAAGAGTGTTAAGAAGTGGCTTTAAGTCTTTTTTATAATTTGAGAACAGCTGCATGAGGCCTACAGCTAATCCAAAGAGACCACCTGTCTTTTGTAGTACCATAGCTTTATATTCAGCTTCTGTAGGACAGGTGTAAGTATCCCTCCAGTAAATGTCCAAGCCTTGACCTTTATGGAGTTCCAGAAGTTGACGGGTAAAAACTTTAACAGCATCTGGATGATCAAGGGTTAAAACCTTCTCTAAGCCAAGGAAATACACATAATTAGCACAGTTGATTACAGATGGAATTCCATAGATACTGTGTGCCACTGGAAAGCCTCGTCGTAGCTTTGAGTTATCTTCAATATCATCCACAAGTAGGCTTGCATTGTGCAACATCTCTGTCACTTCAATGATAACCTATTACAAGAAGAGAAAATTATTAAGTCTCCCACTGTCATTTTAACCTCCAGTTTTGCAAGACCTTATTTAAAATGGATAAGGTTTTAAAGAATGATATTCTCTATCACTGAGACCACCTGCTTTTACTACTAATACAGATTTATGATTCTCTTCATCAGCCAGTTTGCTCTGTCTTTTGTGTAATGTTTYCAGATTCAAAGTGAACTTACTCCCTGAAGTGTTTCCACTTGCACACTCCTCTTCACTGTTGCTACAGTTCTAAAATATGCCATTGTCTAGGAGTCATGCAGTAACTATTACTAGAAACATGAAAAGAAGAAAAGTAACACAATGTTGTGACAAGTTTAGATTCACTAACCTGAGATCTCCCAAAGTCAGTTCTTAATGGATGATACCTGACACTCAAAACATTTGTCTCGTAAACCTTTTTTTTGATAAGTGTAGAGAGTTCATCTTTCTTTCCCCACACTTTGTGTAGTTATCTTCAGTACTGAGCTCTTAAAGGACAGACTATTCTCTCTGAAACATCATTTGGAAAATTGTTGGCAGAAAGGCAACAGCTACCACTTCTTTTGGGAAGCTTCCTACACACTTACTACTTGTTACTAGGTAGACCAATACCATACCCCACCTGAGGTATGCAGTAAACTGTTCAGAACATCAAGCTTGTAGCTAGCGACATTTGACTAAAAGTGAACCTTAACAATTCCAAAGCAGAACAATTCAACAAGAAATTAAGAGTTTTAACACCATTTTTATTGCACAGCTGCTATGCAAGGAACAGCTATATTCAGCACCTGCTTAAATGGAAATAAATTTAAGCATGTAAAACTGCATACTATACAAACTCACTGCAAAACACATCTGATTAAGATATGATTTTAAAGCTAATGAACCAATTACACTTGCTAGCTACAAACATTGCACTCAGACAACATTCTTCAAAACAACAACTTCTGAAAAATACTAAGGCCACCATTAAATAGTGGCAAGTACCTAGTACGGTCCTATTGGGTGGGTTGCTGTAGGAAAAAGTAAGAGGGACTTCACTGCAAGCATTTTCTTGAGCAGCAAGTCACCTAGTGTTCAGTGACCACTGTCCCAAAGATTAAAACCCAAAACCCAGCAATGTAATTGTTTGTCCAAGATATGAACACAAGAACAACCTACTTAAGAAGCACTAATGACTCAATCTACCAATTAAAAGCAAGCCCTACTTTGACCTGTAGGGATAGGTTGTTGCCCATTGACCTTAAATGAGAGGATAGAGTACTTACTGAAAGCAGCTTTGCATACCTATTTGTCTAAATATTCTTTTAGTCCATTATGTCATTCTCAGTACTATCAGGAAAGTTTCCCTGTATTCTGTGAATTCCTTGGATAAGCCTATTCTAGCATTTCTCTTGCTAACCTATTTCACATCACTGTCAGTTTCATGAACTTCTGCAGCTTCTAGACATTTAAGGTTTAATTGAAATAGTGCTTCATGAATCTGTGTGTTTGAGTACTGAGTTTGAGTACTTGGCAGAGGAGCTTGCCAAGCCACTCTCCATTTATCAGTGGTCCTGGTTAACAGGGGAGGTCCTGGATCGCTGGAGGCTTGCCAACGTGACACCCATCTACAAGAAGGGTCAGAAGGAGGATCCGGGGAACTACAGGCCTGTCAGCCTGACCTCGGTACTGGCGAAGATCATGGAGCGGTTCATCTTGAGGGCGCTTACCAGGCAGGTGCAGGACAACCAGGGGATTGGGCCCAGCCCGCACGGGTTCATGAAAGGCAGGTCCTGCTTGACCAACCTGATCTCCTTCTATGACCAGGTGACCCACCTAGTGGATGAGGGGAAGGCTGTGGATGGGGTCTACCTGGACTTTAGTAAAGCCTTTGACAACTGTCTCCCACAGCATTCTCCTAGAGAAGCTGGCGGCTCATGGCTTAGACGGGTGTACTCTTCGCTGGGTAAAAAACTGGCTGTACGGCCGAGCCCAGAGAGTTGTGGTGAACAGAGTTAAATCCAGTTGGCAGCTGGTCACAAGCGGTGTTCCCCAGGGCTCAGTTTTCAGGCCGGTCTTGTTTAATATCTTTAT
>JASVER010000016.1:12667767-12701312 GCA_030449065.1 Oceanodroma leucorhoa | reverse complement strand
CTGAGGGAGCTGGGGTTGTTTAGTCTGGAGAAGAGGAGGCTGAGGGGAGACCTTATCGCTCTCTACAACTACCTGAAAGGAGGCTGTAGCGAGGTGGGTGTTGGTCTCTTTTCCCAAGTAACTAGCAATAGGACAAGAGGAAATGGCTTCAAGTTGTGCCAGGGTAGGTTTAGATTGGATATTAGGAAAAATTTCTTCACCGAGAGGGTTGTCAAGCATTGGAACAGGCTGCCCAGGGAAGTGGTGGAGTCACCATCACTGGAATCGTTCAAAAAACATGTAATGTGGCACTTCGGGACATGGTTTAGTGGGCATAGTGGTGTAGGGTTGACAGTTGGACTTGATGATCTTAGAGGTCTTTTCCAACCTTATTGATTCTATTATTCTATGATTATCAGTTTAGAAGTGACAGGTAGAACTGGTAACTTCTGTTCACACAGAAGCACTGCAGCTTTAGTTTACTGTAGTACATGAGAGAAGATGGACCTGTACTGTCACAGGTGCTCAGCAAAAGGGCAAGAGCCAAMCGTCAGACTGCAGCATAAGAAATCCCAGTTGGACAGAATGGAAGAGTTTGTTATCATGGAAGGGGTTCAGCATGGGAAGACAGGCGCAGAGAGAGCGCAGAATCTACATCCTCAGATTTTCAAAAYTCAGCAAGACCCCCAGAAGCCTAAAGTTGCTATGGAGCAAGCCCTGCTTTAAGCAGGGGGTTATCCTAGATAACTTCCAGAGGCTTCTTCCAGTTTGAATTCTGATCTATGATATTAGAGTAAACCCATGCATACAATACACAGGCTACTATATAATAAATTTTATTTGGATATGTAGCTGAGCAAAGGGTAAGAAGTGTCTAGCTCAAAGCCAGAATAAATCGGGCTAAAAAGTTATACAGACAGGTTGGAAAATAGAAAAGAGTTACTAGATGATGAATACAGCCTCTTCCTTCATTGTTTAAATCACTTACAGCATTTTGCTACTTGAGGACTATGAAGTGTCACTCTTAAGCCACCCTAAAGAGGACTCTTTCACAAACTCTAAGGTACTTCTGCCTACAATTAATGAAATTAACTAGGGACCAGCTGGGTAAGAGTCAAAAAACATTTAATTCCTTACATTGTCTTGGCTACAGAGAATCTTTTGCACCCTCGCTATGCAGGTTAGACTACAGTTTTGCCAAACAAGAGGATAATTTTTCATTTGACAATCCACAGTGTTTAAATACACAGCCATACATCTTGCACAGATTTGTCCAACAGAAAAGCAAAAGGAAAGGAGAACTCCTAGTCTAGTGCTTTTCATCAGGGAGTAAGGACTCTAGGCTGTATGATAAGACCACCACAGTTTTAGGTCCAGGACAAGGAGTGGTTTATAAAGTTGATTTAACTGCTGTCTTTGATATTCTTGTATCAAAATCATGTTTTATTTTCAACCACTATATTTGTGTAGTTTATAAGGTAACTCTAGCTTCTTTCATAAGTCATTGAAAATTCAGTGTTAATAACTGAGTTATGTTAAGTGGGTAACAATGGTAGCTGCTTATCTACAACTTAAAAGGTTGAGCACACTTGGAAAGAAGTAACTATTCTACATAAGACAAGTAATGGAATTAATTTCTTTAGTGTTACATCACAGTCAAAGCTTTGCACTAAAGTTGTTTTCCTGAAAGTTTACTTTAACACATTCAGAAACTAGTGCATTTAAGACTTCTGCTCATTTATGCTATGTAAGAGAATCATTTGTTATCAGTAGTCTAGGAAGAAAGGTAACAGCCCTTTAAAAATAATTAGCCAGTACCTGTATTTTATCTTCCGGAACATTCAGCCAGTGATTAAAGGCCTGTGACAGTTTGGTTCTCACTTGCTTACCTACAATAAAAATATTATAGGCATTTATTAAAAAAAAAAAAAAAAATCACATAAAGTTCACTATTAGTGACAACATTTTGTCTTAACAACTATAGCTGATTCGACACCAGTAAGCTGATCAGCATCATCACTTGAAAGCATAAAATATATCATAGTAAGTGTGTAGCTTGTTTCCTCATTGTATAAACATCACAGTTATCAGCAACTTCAGTTTTAAACATTTTGCAGTAATATGCAAAGCACATATTTACCAGTTACTGTATTTAGTTTGGGCAGCTTAATTAGTAAGTGATCCCGAGAATGTTGGTAACCTGTACAGATCAGCTTACTGCTTCTGAAAATAAGCCTTAGTTTGCCAGGCATGTTGATTTTGTGTATCTAACAGATTAAGAAGTTTCAATTATGGTTCATTATTAGTTGAAGATATGGATATTTGTTGAATATCTATTTGTCTCCATTTTTAGGTCTTTCTCCTGTAGTACTCTTCACTTGCTACTGACAATTTATAAAACAGGAAAGTGACATTTGACATACTTACTAAATAACTGTAAACGAAAATCTGAACAGAACATTCTGAACAGAATAGAACTTTCCAAGAATTCAGACATTTATCTTATACCCAAGAAATCTACCTACGAATAATGGGATTTGTTCTGCTTTGGCTAAATCTAGTTTGCTGAAGCCAAGCAGTTGCCCTGTTTCACAGAAATGAAAGATCAAAAGTCGAAGTTTAGTGTTAAAATAAGCATTACTATTCAATCCAAATACATTTTACATGATGAGTTTATTTTATAGACGTTAACCTATGTGCCTATAAATAATTGATGCCAGCTTTCTTTAATAAATTGCTAGGAGTCATGAACAAATATTTATTCAGCATCTACTAATGATCAATATGAAATAAAGTCACCCCSTACCCACACTGAGACAATGCTGCTCTGAACCTTGAGAAGCTCAGCTATGTACAAGATCTTCGAATAACTGCAAGACAGGCTTAGACAAACAGCTCTGCATATGTAGCTCGCATCAGCAAAGCCTTTGGAAAAAGTTTTAAATAAACTTCAAAGCAGTGCAACCTAGACAGTGGGTTCCATATTACTTGTCTGAAGATCTACTGAGAGACAACTTAATGATTCTGCAATATTAGTCCTCATATTGATGATGCCATCTTGCCCATAGCACTGAAGAAATTTCAACACTTGAACCTCTCCCTAAGGCTTCTCTATTGCTGTGTGACCAGCACATACAGAACAGAATAATAAAAATGGGTAGATTCACTTGCAGTGATATACCCTGGAGAAATTGGACTGAGGATTTTTCCTTTTCTAATTAAGTCACCACCAGGTAAGCAATAGCTTTGTGGTTTGGGCTCTGTAACAAAGGTGATAACCTTCCTCCCTGGCTCAAAGGGCTTCAATTTTTGTCTCAGTTCTCAAAGATTTCCACTGCTTCCCATCACCACCATCTTTTGGTTTGCATTAGAAGAGACTAACGAAAAGGTGCTTCTTTCTTCCCCCCCCGCTCCCCCAACAGCTTTGTCCTCTGACTCTGTCCTGTGTGAAAGGGCACTCCTACCTGGACATACACTATCATTGGCTTGTGTTCTCTATTTTTGTTTTCTGTGCCCAGTTTTTAACACTAATAGCTTTCTGCAGGAGGGAGGGATTGTTTTGTCTCTCAAATAGCAGAACAGATATTTTAAGCTTCYCATGTCAGGCTTGCTCTCTATCAGGAAAGTACATATCTGGTTCTAAATTATTTTTTAAAACCTGTTTATTTAAATAAATAATTTGCTGACTTAGAAGTTCACTGTTTTAACACAGGTAGCCAGAGCTACCTGTGTAGCTTTAAATACAAAATTAGTAGTTTAAATACAAAATTAGAATAGTGCCCGAGAGTTTGAAAACCTCTTACATTAACTAAGCACCACCACTAATTCAAGTTAGACCTGCTTCTGACAACATCTCCTGCAGATACTAAGGATTTGAAATACTTCAGACACTCAGACCTCCCCCCTTTTCCCCATGTGGTTAGATYAGATTTTGGCCAGATTTGTTCCCTGATCTGACTCACTACACACTTACGACCACCAGTACTACACAAGGGAGGGTCAAAATGCCCTGCATCAGAGGTTCAATATTTTATTTTAAAATAATTGCATGAGTTAACTGAGGAGAAAAGATTGCTCAAAAATATTGAGAATAGCTGTTACAAACATCTGCCAAACTGCATGGCTTGCCAGTTAAGTATTAACAAATACTTCAGTACATCCATAAAGAAAACTGCTCAGAGATAGTATCACACTAAGGAAGTGTACCTCATCAATCTAAGTTACACTGATACAGACAACACCTACTTTTCTACATTAGGCAGCTAATTCTGTTTTTCTGAATGTGTTTCCTAGAAAATACGCTTATGATATGCTGGATGTTCAGCAACAAGTGTTATTTCATCATGAGGAACGTAACTACTAGCACACACTCTAAATTTATTATTAACATGCACAGTGGATATAGCCACTTCAGTTCCGTAGTATGGACAGCATTTGAATTGTTAGACTTGTCTACCTTGACTAGCAAGGCTGTCTAGACACTGACTATTCAAGGAAAAACCACTATCTGTATAGCAAAACATTCATCTTTCCTTTTATAGGTGCAGATTTGCCTGTGTGAGCCCCTTTAAAGGAACATGATTGCTACATAAATGCTATTTTATCTTGTTCTGAAGTCAATCCTACCCAGTCTATATGATATCACAGCAATTTTCTGTATGCATGTTTTATGCCTACAGCCATGCTATGATGGCAAAAGACCAAACCCCTCTAATACTGGTCTCAAAAGCCTAGATGCAGAAGCCTCCATTCCTTGCCACATCTCTCCTCTCCCCAAACTAGACAACAATCCAGGGACACTGGATTAAATTAAAGGACAAAATTAAAAGGAATAAAACTTAACACTGGCAGAACTATCCAGTTTCTTCACTGTCACATGTCACTGCTCTTTTAATTATTTTAAACAGGCTATTGTAAAACTGAAGAATATAGAGGTCTAACTTTCAAAATTAGAAGCTCTACCTGCTGTATAGGTAGAGCCTCTTTAGATAGACGAGATGCTTCTCTCAAAAAAAAAAATCAGCCTGACTTACTCTCTATGTACACAATTATTCTTGTGACAGCGTACAGACCCGAAACCCACAGACCTTCAGCTCTGGACAGGCTCCTGATTACTGTTTCTTCACTCTTGCTGCATTAAAGTGACCACAAACTATGCCCTTAGGGCAGCACCGTGCTTACAGTCAGAGTACATAGAAGGGCTAGAACAGCATGGGAAAGAGCAGAGGGACTATTAACCTAGCCCTCATTAGAGCCTCACTAAGCTAATTCAATTCATTACTCCAGCAGAAAACTGTCCACTTTTTGCTAGGTTAGCTTTCTGCCAGCTTTACATACTGAGTCAGCTTATGAAGTGGGTCTGCCAGAGTTAGTACAGGGTAAGCAGCAGATGCTGAGAGCCAGGGGAAGGGGACATTGCCCTTCTGGAGGAAGAAAGCTACTACATTACCTCAGCTGCATGGTACACTTTCATGTTTAGTTCCGTCCTCTGACGGATTAGGGCTAAATGGATAAATTCCTCAGGCAGACCTCCCCACACAGCTACAAGAACACTACAGCCAGCATAAGTGAACTTCAGGAAGACAAGCAAAGAGAGCAGGCCCATACCCTTTTAAACCTGGGCAGTCACTTGTGACAGATTAAGGTTACTGTAGAATTGTCTAGTTTAACTCCCCTGTTCAAAATAGGGTTAACTAGTCCAGGGTTGTGATCCTGATTTTTGCCTTGTTCCCTCCTCTCAGGATACTGAATGCCACCATCCCATGGTCACTGCAGCCAAGGTTGCCCCCAGTCTTCATGTCCTAACCAATTTTCCTTGTTTCTAAGTGTGACATCCAGCATAATGCCTGCCTTCATCAGCTCCTTGATCACCTGTGTTAGCAAGTGGTCATCAATGCATTCCAGAAACCTCCTGGATTGCCTGTGCCCTGCTGCACTGCTTCTTCTAACAGATACTGAGGTAGCTGAAGTCTCTCATGAGGACCAGGGCCTGTAAATATGAGGCATCTTCCAGTTGTCTGAGGGCCTCATCTACTTCTTCCTGCTCAAGTGGTCTGTAACAAAGATCCACTATAGTGTCACCCCTATTGATCTGCCCTCTAACCTTAAGCCATAAGCTCTCAACAGGCTTATCTGACTGAAGGCAGAGCTCCATGCAGTTCAGCTGCTCTTTCACATAAAGGCAACTCTCACTCCTTGCTATCCCAGGGTGCCTTCCTAGGCCATCCATATCCATCCATTGCAGCACTCCAGCTGCTCAAGCTATCCCACATCAGATGCCCCAGTAAAACTGCAGCCCTGCAATTGCACGCAGACCTCTAACTCCTCCCGTTTATTCCCCATACTGTATGCATTTGTTTAGAGGCACTTCAGAGAGGCACCCAGTCCTGCAGATTCCCCAGAAAAAGTGTGGGAGCTTCCCCCATCATGTTGTCTTGTTCATACTTCCTTGTTTGACTGCATACAYGTGGGATGGGCTGCCTTCAGCACTGCTCTGTTGATTACAAGGTATCTCTTGTCCACATCAGTTTACACCCTTTGTTTGTAAGTTCACCATTTCCTTACTTGACTGTGGGTAGTCATTCCCCTCTGTTGTAATTTCTAGCTTAAGTCCCTTCACACCATGTTGCACAGCCTATTGGCAGAGACACTTTTGCCCTGACTTGGGTAGGTGGATGCTATCTCCTCCTAATAGTCCTTGATCTACGAAGCGAGTCCCATGGTCATACACCCCAAATCTCYGCTGCCAATATCAGCTGAGCAACTAACTAGTTGTTGACAGGCAGGATCTGTCTGTTCCTCTTGACGGTGAGGGGAAGGGGGTTGAGGATCATGGAGAAAAGCCACCTGGCTTCCTGTGCYCTTGGCCCTCATTCCTAAAGTCACACAGTGATGCTTGATAAGCTCCAGGCATCCCCTTGCTATATCCATGAGTACTCAAGTGGAATAATCATAGAATCTTTTATGTTGGAAAAGCCCTTTAAAATCACCAAGTCCAACCCTTAACCTAGCACTGCCAAGTCCACCACTAAACCATGTCCCTAAGCACCACATCTACATGTCTTTTAAATACCTCCAGGGATGATGACTCCACCACTTCCCTGGGCAGCCTGTTCCAATGCTTGACAACCCTCTCGGTGAAGAAATTTTTCCTAATATCCAATCTAAACCTACCCTGGCACAACTTGAGCCTGTTTCTTGTCCTATAGCTTCTTACTTGGGAAAAGAGACCAACACCCACCTCTCTACAGCCTCCTTTCAGGTAGTTGTAGAGAGCGATAAGGTCTCCCCTCAGCGTCCTCTTCTCCAGGCTAAACAATCCCAGTTCCCTCAGCTGCTCCTCATAAGACTTGTGCTCCAGACCCTTCACCAGCTTTGTTGCCCTTCTCTGGACACGCTCCAGCACCTCAATGTCCTTCTTGTAGTGAGGGGCCCAAAACTGAACACAGTATTTGAGGTGCGGCCTCACCAGTGCTAAGCACAGGGGGACAATCACCTCCCTACTCCTGCTGGCCACGCTATTTCTGACACAGGCCAGGATGCTGTTGGCCTTCAYATTCAGCTGGTTGCCGACCAACACCCTCAGGTCCTTTTCCGCCRGGTGGCAGGGTTAAGTAGTGAGGTGTGAGAAACACACCTTGGCAGTCCTCCATAACATCCCTGATCAGGGCTACCCAGAAGCAGCAAACCTCCCTAAGACAGCACTCAGATAGAGGTCTCTGACCCCCACAAGAGGCAGTCTCCTCACTACTATCACTTGTTGCTGCCACTGGTGCTGGTCTGATGCTTTTGTTGTATACAGAGCTTCCAGCCATGTGTCTTCTTCCAGTGCACTGAACCTATTTGGCAATTGCACATCTGCTCGAGGAACAGCAATCTTTCTCCTGGTGCCAGAAGCCATCAGCTCCCAGCCTTTACCATTGTGGGAGTATCCATTTCCCAACCTGATATGCACAGACTGTTCCTGCCCCTCCTTCAAATATTCCTGGAGGTTTCAGGCTCTTGAACCTGCATGGTCTTGCTCTTCTTGTTATTTCTGATGCTGTGCAGCCTGCCGAYCCCTTTCCACTGCTCCTTTGCTTGGTGACACACCTTTTCCACCACTGCACACCTTTTAGGGGGAGGGACATCACTTTCTTTTAGCCCAGTGGGTGTCCCCAGGCATCCCTGCAGCTCAGAACCTGAAGACCTACAGCCTCCCTCAGGAACTTGGCCCAAGTTGAGACCTCTGATGTGCCAAGTGTACTTGTGCCAGTGGTAGGCATCATATCCTGTGGTACTTAGCTCCTTCACCAAGCTGGTTAAGTTCAACAACCCAGCAGAAAAAACGGAAAAACAAAAGCCAGCCTTGATTGTTTAGCTTGCTAAACAAGCCCAGGAAAGACTGCAGCCAAGACCAGAGCAATGCACATGAAAGGGAAGATGCACAGTTGTGAATGGGATCAGAATCTACCCCTTTCAATAGCAAGCTGCTGACCATATCAGTTTTACTGCAACTGAAACTCCATATAATCCTTAGTGCTGCAAAAACAGCTACTGCTGTTAACTCAGCCACTCTGAGATAAAAGATTTATCATCTGTGCCAATCAGACCATTTCTGAGACAAACCACATTAGAATTTGTGAAAGTTAAGACTGTTTATTGTACTTTGTTTACGAGACTAAAGGACAGAATACTAGATTAAGCAGAACACTGCTATAAACTAGTACAGCAATGAGATTTTACAAGAAAAGTTACTGTTTCAGAATGTATGTTCTCCTGAGCACTAAATTCTGCTAGTGAAGAAATAAACATTAATTACCATACTAGCAGTTAAAATAGCAACATAGTAAAAAACCCTTAAGCCTAGTAGTTTCTCTATCCTAGTGCTGTTGAAGTCAAAGAAATAGACAAGCTTAGTTTAAGTATCACCCCCAAACTGTTACCATTAAAAGTCCTATTTCATTAATGGGAAGCAGAGTAATCAGCTTCCTCTTGTATYGAGGGATTAATCCTTAACAGTTATAAAAATTTGTGTTCTTACACTACAGACAACATTAGCAGGCACCTATTTTTCTACCCCCAACAACCTTAATACTGTTACACAGCCCCTTGTTTATATAAACAAAGTTTGCTATGTATCTAAATTCATTCAAGTTCTCATAGGTAACTAAACCATTTGGAAAGTTTGTCTTTTAACTAGTCTTAAAAGATAAAGACTATTGTAAGGCTGTTAAGTTTACATATTTGACACTCAGCCAAGCTTTTTGCAAAAGCCCCTCAGAGCTCAAGCTGATCCAACACAGAAACAGCTCCTTGTCCYCACCCTTGTGCCAGTTCACTAACAAGACAAGAGAAGATAAACCAGGCAAGTTTTTAACAGGTTAGGTGATTGATATTACCTAGTCATTTGGTTAGCAAGCTGAGAACTGGCACAAGTTAAGAAGCAGGAGAATACTGCCAGAAGCATAAAGAGGATAGAATGAAACTGCCTCTTTCAGCAAGAGCTTGTTAGATTAGCTCAGGCATCTCATCTGGGCTCCACCCTAATTATGAACAGCTACCATGTGCCCCATTTTCCCCCCTCACCAAGCATTGGTGCTCATACTGATTCCAAGGTTCACACAAGCAACTGGCTCCTACTGATCTGTACTTGGCATAGCCGACTTTGGGCAAAGCCAGTGTGTTTCAAAAACAGTAAACATCCAGCTATGATTGTGAACCCTCACTGCTTCACCTGTTACTCAGTAGAAGCTTTCCATGGGTACACCACTTTCACCTGCCTAGTTTAAGAGAAGTCTTCCCTTTTGAATCACACCACCATTTCTGCATAGAGAAGTGTATCTTGTCTCTCACCTTCTCCAAAACAAACTAAATCAACAAGAGATCAATATGTTGAAGTGGTCAATCAGATTTATACTTTAGCAGGATAGGATATAAAATGCTTGCACTGTCAGCAAGCATAACATTATATAAACCATCAGTATAGAGTGATCAGGGTTGAACTCACAACAAAGTGTAGGAATTTAGCCACAGGAGTTAAGGTGGGAAGGTTAAGTGTATATCCTAGATGCATCATTTAAAATGAAAGCTAACTGAAGAGCTACTAGTCAAGCACTTTTGCCTATGGAAGCTTTTGTTGGCACTTCTYGTCTGTTGTATATTTCCTACTAGGAAGCTGAGCCTTTTTTTGCTGGTACCTACAATACTTTAAAAAAGAATTAGCAGCTAAAGATGCAGAGGTGTTACAATATACCTTGGTTATATGAGATAATCTAACCAAACAAAAAGCACACTTAAAGGTGGTATTGGAGAAAAGTAAATTTCTTCAGGACCAGCTCTACGATATTCCAGAGAGCTTTCTAAGACTCATTCTCAAGGTAGTTCTCTAACAAAACCACCACCCAGTTCAACATACCCAAATGGAATATACTGTGAGGAAATGGGAAACAAACTTTCTGGCATTAAAAAGGCATGATCCTGCCAAATTCTTTCCTTTTCTTATTTTTCAACTCAAGTAGTGCTAACTGCCAAGTCAAATGAAATCACTAATGTAGATAAGACAATCCTGGATATTTGTAGAGATTAATAATGAAATTCATTACACACAAGTATAATGAATTAGGACCTACAGGACCTACCCTGCTGATATACAGGTCTTGTTGGAGATGTGCAAAAGCCACTTAGGCCTGTGATTTATTATGCTACTTGTCTAGACAGAAGGTCTTCTATCCCAGTCAGATATAATTTTGGTCAGAATTATCTTCCTTAATATTTATCATATTTTGTTTCTTCCTTAACTCCACCAGTATKCAATATAAGCTGGACAGAAGGCAATCATGCAGTAGTTCCAATTACAAAGTAGTTCCGCCACTATTCTTACAAAGTTAGCCACTTTGATAGCTTGTATGGTCTTCCTTACATTTTAGGTGTACAAATAAAAGCGACAGCAAACAATCTGACYTTAGTCAGGAAAGAGGCTTCTGAGAGGCATATCCATACAGTAGTTCTCTATCAAACTRCCTCCTGATTTCTGCTAAAATAAGTACTGTTCAAGACTGAAAACTTCATTTGAATGTGCTGCTAGTGGCCTGATACCACACAAGGACCGGCTGCTATTCTGGCAAGTGAGGCAATACAGGTACAGCYGAAATTGGCAATAAGAATGCCTAGCTCTAGACATACCAGGGAGAAGAAATGAGAGAAAAGAAACATGCTATTTAAAAAACAACAACACAACCTGTTGAGTCCAGTACAGCAAGCAGATAAACTCAGGGCTGACAATGTTTTGTTCTTTAAGTATGGGATCAAGCCTTCAGTACTTGCCCTTACCAGTTTTAAAAAGTAGCAAGTCAGCTACTTTGAATGGAGAACAGAGTAACTGAAATACTACTTACACTGCAAGTAAGTAAGCACAAGCTATTGTACCAATCTGTAAGGAAGTAGCAACAGCTATTGTACCAATCTCACCAAAAAGGGTGGTTGTACAAGAGGAAGAAAAAAATATTGAAAAGTGTTATTTTTAATTACTCTTAAATCCACAAATCAAGAATAGATAAACTTCTTGGCTTATACTTCCTGAGACAAAAGTTGCTATAAAAACAATTTTGATATTTAAAAACAACACAGTACAAATAAACTTGCCTGGTAGTTGAAGTAAATACTGGTATGGCTCTAGGATTCTTTTAGCTGTTTCATCCATCCCATCCATTCCTGTATTTCATAAGAGGTAGTTCACTGTTAAAGAAAGTGTTATTAACACTATTTAGATCAAAAATTAGGGAATTAAAAAATAGATGCAYACAATTAATAAAAAGTCAGCTGACTTCAAGGTTAGGTGAAAATACTCCAATTTTGAACATGGCACCTTCAGTTAATACTACCTTCACGACATAAAACAGTTTCCTGGATGTCATTTAGAAAATAAACAAGCATCTGTATTAAGTAGTTTTCTTTATTTATTCATTAATAGTTTAAACCAACTCCTAGACTTTGTTTGCTCTTTTATATGTATTAGAGGGCTTAGATGATATAGAAGTATTTAAAACATCAGCATTCACAACAATGAAGCTCCACTGTAAGTCTTTACAGAAGACACTCAGCACACACAAAACCTCATAGACTAATCTGATTAGACCTCCYGAAATGCTTTCCCCATACAAAAGCGGACACACCCAAGAGCAGAAAATATACCTACACCAAGGCAACCTAAACAAGTTGAACACTAGCTTCAGCCTTCTGATAGAATTCTTCAGTCCTGTTTTAGAATGCAGAACAGAAATATACCATTTTCTTACCTCTGTTTAAGCATCTTTACACACTTTCCCACATACTATATACATCATAGACTTTTATCATAAATCTTTTAGGATCCACTCCTTACATAATCAGTAGAAAATAGCTGAGCTACGTTTCAGTTCACATACCTTTGGTCATCTATATCTGCACTTTTTCAGACTGTTTTCTATAATAGATTTTCTGTCCTTTCACCTCCAGCCTTCCTTGCTGCACTGCAGATGCAGCAGCTCAAAACAGTTCTTCTAATGTCATTTTCAGACAGGAACTGCAGTAGTAGCATAAAGTCTCATGCTACTTCAGCATCATTTCTCAACTATTTAGCTAGCATCCTGGAAAGGATCTACTTTTTGCCCCTGGAGCAACTAAACAGTTATATAAATTATCCATAAAAATAACTATTTTAAAGTGATTTATAAGTAYGGACTGATACATTTTTAATGTAGGTACATTAAGGGGAGTGGTTAACATGAGTGGAACAAACTATGTTCCACACTTGCTCACAATAATCCAGCAATATTTTCCCATCAAAAACTCAAGAGATCAGCATTAAGATCACTGCTTCCTCTTAAGCTACCTGGACAAACTGGTATTCCTCAATGTTCATGACCTTTCCCTTCCAGTACAGCTCAGTCAGTTCCTGTCTACTCCCATTCCCGTCCTCCACACCCATAAGTATTTGTAGCAGCCCAAACKTGGGAACTGATCTGCATTAATAACTATTTTCCAAGCTTAGGTTTGGATCAATTCCTTTATTTGCTTCACTGCATATGTTAATCAMATGTATTAGCACTTCAGGGGCAAGAAAGGCTATTTAAGCAAACACASTTGCCAACAAAATGCTCATAAGACTGCGCCATTTGGGAAAGCTTTGCATAGTTTCCTAGCAGTACAGCCTTTCCATCCTATCCCATGGTGTGCCACAACTAGCAGTCAGGCCACATAGTAATCTAACTCAGATTTGACACCCTCAACTCCCTGTTTTGTTTTCAGCTTGTTGGTATAACAGAACAAATAGGAACTGGTTTTAAAACACCAAGAGTCAGCTGTCAAACTGTACCCTTACATATCAAGGATAAGTCTCAAAGGACTTCAGTGAGGAAGTGAAATCAAAAAGATTATCACAGTCCACCTCCAGATGTTTTAAGCAGAAAGAAGCTGGTAGAGATGGATATAAGGAGACACTATCAACTTAACAACTCTCTTGTCACTATTATTTGTCAAAAAGCCACACAAATGGTTTAGAATTGAAAGTGGCTAGCTATCCAACAGAGCTGGGAAAAGATGTTAGGGTTGGAATTGCTTCTCTGTAAAAGGTTCTGTTTAAAAGTAAATCTTAAAGTTCTTYCTCTCCCCTCAGGGAATTAGGAGGTTTCTTGCCTGTCTGTAGGACACTAAGACAATATTCAGAACCCCCAACTAACTTGAAATTTGCTAGTATTACACAGCAAACTAAATTTTTGCATCTTTTGGCACAAAACTAATAGGARTCCAGCTGAAATGCTGCTTATCAGCAGAAAATTAGTTAGGCACTTCTCCCATAAGTGCCAAGATTATTTTTTTTTTTAATAAAAGGGAGGCAAAAAGCTCTAACAGGCAAAGAGTGGATGGTAACTTAGCTTAAATCACTATAGTTAAACTTTTCTAGACTGCTATGCTACCTTTAAATGAAGTGATAGGTAACCTCCACTAAAGAAAAGAGAAAAAGTCTGATTATTCATCAGACATCTACATATCTAGTACACCCACCAAAACAAGAACAGTGAGCACAACCTCCCCCAAACTTATACAAAGAAAGGGACACTTGATAAAGAAATATGTAAATGAAGTTGTTTATAAAGGCCTGTAAGCAAGAATACCATGATATGAGACTTGTAATTTTACTGCTCTTTGCACAAAATTATCACATTTGACACACTTAGGAAATGGTTGATATTAAGGGTTTCCTATCTAGGTGACTGACCAATTTGCTACGGAAGTTACACTGTTGCAGAAAGTCTTCTCAATGAAGACATTTAGAGACAAGATCTCTCTCCTAATAAAAAAGTAAAATTGCCAGGTGTTAAACARTAAATGAAAGGGAATGCAAAGCCTTTTGTTACTGAAAGTGCAAGAATTGATTACATGTACGCTTACTCAAAAGATTAAAGCAGTTAAGGCCATTTTGCCTTTTAAATCAGTACACAGACTTGCTGCATTTCAATTCATGCATGACTAAGTTATTTTTCCAGTTACTTCTCAGTATCCCCACATAAGTATACAGAACAGCTGTGACAGACACAGGCCATGCAATCACAACAGAGGGCCTAAAGAAGTGTCATTTAGATTGCAACAAACCTTATCTCTAATGATCTCTCTGAAAACACACAAGACACTAGAATAAGATGGGCTTCCATAAGTTGGAACCACTCTAAAACTATACTTGAAGCTRTGATCTGTGTCTAGGAGCTTTCTAGAGAGGATGAAAGTAATATTAATTCTAGGTTACATGTCAAGAAAAATCTTCACTTTGGAACTTCATAAAACAGCTTCTTGCCCCATCCCTTCCATCCCATTCTACAGAATATTCTCCCCCTCCTCCATATTAGGAGAACACGATCACTGAAATAGTCCAGGTTAAATATACAGACCATATTTTAAAAAGCATCATCATCTCAGTGGCTCCAATCACAATTCAGTTACACAGAAAACAAGAGAACCACAAAAGAAGCAGAGAGCTGTAGTGCAAAAGAACCATCCAGAAAGTTCTTAAGTCGACTCTATCAGAGAACTTAGGGCACCAAGACACTGGTTTCATTGTAACCAGTGAAAAAAAGAAAAAAAAGCCCCAAATCGGGGGATGTAGGAGTGAGGTGGTCTGTTTCAGAAGGAATACACAGGAACTATTGTGAATGTGTATTGTTTCAAAGAGGCTATCAAGACTCTTAATCCAAATGTAATTTGGACAGGATACTTGTCACACTAGTCCGCATTCTCATTCTAATTAGCAGAGTCCTCTTTACAACCACTCCCAGGCTGATACGGAACACAGCCTTGTATTCAACTTAAGGGTAGGCAACTTCCCACAGGTGGAAGGATAGTCACGCACTTTCCCCGAAGATGCAGCTAAGTAAACAAGCAGCTTTCCATAGCTGCAATTTCAACACTAACACCGGAACAGCAAGAACATACTGCTGCCGCAATTGTGCTTCGATTTTAATAGGATTTCCAGATACAATTGAGCATGAACGCTACAGAAGCCAGACAACGATACCTGGGCTGCCCAAGTCCTCGCACTATGCTGTGACAGCACACCGACTGGAAGGGTTTTTAAGCTGCAGGCTGACCCGAGGACAGAAAACRAGTCGGCAGAAACCGTGACTACTTCTGAATCGCTTCTCAGATTAAAATTCACACTTCACAAAGAACATGAAGTTGTTACCCTGCTTGCAGATGCCTAACACCCGCCCAAAACATCACAGTGAAACCAAAGGAAATAGGGTTCATTTTTAGCAGTTCAACATAAGAGATGTAAAYGCGACGGAGGCGACAGAGCCTCTCTAGCTGCTTCCACAACTCAAAGGCAAGCAGCCCAGCCCCGCCAGCGCCATTTTAGATAAAGCGAGACCGAGAGCCGAGGACTCCTCRCTCCCCCTATCCGTCGTCCACCCCCATTTTCTGATCTGCGCCGTCGGCAGCCGGGCTCAGCCGCCGGGGAGGGAAGCGCCGCCCGYCGCGGCGCCGCCAGCCCGCCGCAGCCCCGGCCCCCGAGCGCTCAGTCAGCCCGCCCCGGCGACAGCGCCGCTGCCCGCCGGCGCCGCCCAGCACTAACGGCGGCCGGCGGCTGCGGCCCCCCTTCCCCTCAGCCCCTTCCCGGCCCCCTTCCGGGCAGCCCGCCAGCCCCTCCTGGGCGGGGCGGCGGCGGGACCCGCTCCCCCCGCAGCCGGGCTGGCCCTTGCCGCYCGACCCCGCGCAGAGGGAAAGGACCAGCTCCTCTGAGGAGCGCGCGCGCCCCCCTCCCCCGCGGCGGCGACAGCGCCTCCCCCCAGCCACGGCCGGCGGTGCGGGGCAGCCCCGAGCGCCCGGCCTCAGCGCGGGCATCCGCCGCTCACCTCGCCTCCGCCACCAGCCGGAGCCGCGCCCCGCTCCCCCGAGCAGCCTCCGCTCCAGCAGTGGCAGCAGCGCTGGCGGCGACGGCGCTCGGCGGGAGGAGCACCGCCCCCTTCCGCTCCGCTGGGCGCCACCTTCCCCTCTTGGGGGAAAATGCGCCACCAGCGCCCCACCGCGCAGGCGCCGGCCTTGCCCCCTCGKCTCATTAGCATTCGGCGAGGGCCCCGGCCCCTCACGGCGGCCGCGCGCGGTGCGCCCTGGGAGTTGTAGTCCGCCTGCCGCGCCAGGCCGCTTCTCGAGCCGGTACGATCGGCGAGCGAGGACAGCGTCACCCATGAGCACCCTCGGCGCCGAGTCTCAGTTTCCATAGAAGTGGAGAAAAATGATGTCAGTATTTCCGATGCGGCGGCCAATGGGGCTGAGGGAAGGGCGGGCTCTGCGGGCCGGGGCCCAATGGAGAAGGCGGGGAGAGGGGCGTGCCCTGGCCCGTCCGTCAGTCAGTCAGTCCGTCGGTGTGGGAGGGGGAGGGGGACCGAGAGGCTCCGAGCCGAGCAGTCACCGCCGCCACCGCCGGGGCCGCGCAGGACGGATCGGCCCCGCCGCACGCCGCGCGGAGCCACCGCGAGCAGAGCCGTTTCTGGAGCGTTGAGCGGGGGCCGGGCCGGCCGAGGGCGCCTGGAGCTGAGAGCAGGCTTCGCCCCGTTCCCTTCYCTCCCCCCCGCCTCGGGTCGGGGGAGTAGCGGGCGGGCGGGCGCCGCGGAACAAAGGTAACGGCGCCGAGCCGGAGAAGGAGCCCCCCGGCCCCGCCGCTGGCGGGTGGGGAGGCGGCGCGGGGCCCCGGGGGGGCGCCGGGCCGGGCGGCGGCGGCGGGGCGTGCGTGCGGGGGGGAGGGGGGCGGTTGTTTTTCTCCTCGTAGCGAGACTGCGGCGGGACTCGCCGATCCTCCTTCTCCCCTCCACTCCCCCCAAACACCCAGCGGCGGGGCGGGGGGGGAGGGGGATCGGGTGCCGCCTGCGTGCGGGAGGGACCGGCGGCTTCTCCAGCCCCCTCCGCCGAGAGGGGCCGGAGCCCCCTCCTCCACGCACACACACACACACACACACACACACACACGCTGCGTGTCCCCGCCGAGCAGGTCGGGCCCCTTTCTCCCCGCCCCGCTCCCTCCCCGTCCCCGCTCCCTTCTTTTCTTCTTCTTCCTTTTCTTCCCCTCCGCCGCCTCCCGCCCGCCCTCCCCCCGCCCGGACCCGCTGCGCCGAGCCGGGGAGTTGCGGCTGTTGCTGCTGAAACTCCTGCCGCGGAGTCAGCGCTTTCCTTTATTTGAGGTGGGGGGGGAGGAGGAGCCGCCTCGATCCGGAGCCGCAGCCCCTACAAAAGCGTGTGTGTGTGTCGGGGCTGGGGGGGGGGGCTGCTACCGACACCCCGGTCCCCCGCCGCGCACACGGGCACTCTTTCTCGTACAATGGAGGAAGAGCCTCCCTTCCTCTCTCCTCCTTCTCTCTCTCCGGCTCCCCGCGGTAAAGTGTGGAGGGGGGGGTTCCCAGGGCTGGGACCCCCGCGCGTCCCCTCCCGCCGCTTGGTGCCTGGGGAGGGGGAGCAGCGTCCCGGGGAGGCAGCCGGGGACGCCTTCCCCCACCCCCCGCGGCAGCCGGGGAGGCTGGGGGTGGGTTGTTGTTGTGGCAAGTTTCTCCTCCTCTGACAGAAATGGCGTCAGTAGCAGCGAGTGTAGGGGAAGCCGCGGTGTGTGGGAGCTGAAGGGGAAGCAGCGGCTGAGGAGAGAGGGGAGAGGGTTAACCGGGGAGAAAGGGGGGATCCGGGGAGGGAAAGGGGATGTTTCTGCAGGAACCCAGCGCCCCCACCCCGATCCCTGCCTCCCCTCCCCCCGCCCGGTGCGAGCGGCTGGTGCGGTGCCTTAGCGCTTTGTTTTAAATTCTAGGTCCAGCCTCGGCCGCTCAGCCCCTGTCGAGGCTTTTACCGCAGCCTGAGCTCATCATGAAGGTAAAACACTCGCTTGCGTGCCTGGGAGGGGAAAGAAGGGAGGGTTGCATGAAGAAATGCTGTCCTATCTGTCAGTCCATCTGTCCCGACCCCGGTGCGAGGCTCGGTGCTGGTGCAGATCCAGGCTGCAGGCTGCTTCACCCCCGCTGCTGTGTTTTGGTGCCTTAGCTCGTGTGCTAACGGTGGGGCCGGCTTTGCTYGGCCGCGTTATGCTGGGGGAACTGTAAGTTCGCTGAGCAGGGGTTGTTCTCCTTCAGAAACAATGTTTGTAGGAGAATAAGGACATGGCTGCCTGGGACGAGCTTGCTTCATGGAGGAGCAGGGGACAGTCACCCTCCTTGAGAAAGTAACGTTGCAGSGAAAATGCTGGCTATACAACTGTGTTTACTTGAATAGAGGGTAAATGGTAGATTTACTTACTTTCTATTTGTTAATAGGAGTTTTGTTGAATGAATAATCTTGATATGATCAGGGAGGGTGCATGTAAGAGATTCTCTGCAGTGAAATGATCGCTGTAAGGTGCAGAAAGATTTTCAAACAGGTTCTAATTTTCTTCTCAGTGCTGTGTAGTATTCACATACCTCATTTTTCTTCTCTTAGGCCTTTCTAGACTATTGATTTTCAATATATTATGCAAATTTTATAGAAAAAAATCGTATTGGTGAAATAGAATGATTTCTTGTGTGTGGCAAAAGTAGTTTTTAACAACTGGGTTTGTTAGTTTTTTTATCATTTTGCTGATATGTCTCATTCAAACTGCCATTTATGTTACMATGACCCCCATGTAATTCAGCTCCCAGTCCTGCTGGGCTGCAATAAATTTCATTTMAAAACATTATAAATCTTATAAAAAATAAATTTTTACAAACCTGTGATACATTMTCTCTTTGGTATTTATTAATAAAAAAAGCAGTCTGTATGTGGGGTCTTGCGCTATCACAGTTGTGCCTAGTGTTTGTGAATGAGTATTATGTAAAATGTGTACCTAGTACTATATTCACTGCTGGAAATGGTAAGTGATGTGGACTGTTTTAACTTCTAGATTGATCTGAGGTGCTGAGCAGCAAACAAAGTCTTTTTGTGTAACTGTTAAAGGTTTAGCATGTTTTTTTTACTTTGGTGACTTAATGACAGTATCTTTTAAAAAATCATGTTCTAATTGCCTTCCCTATGATCTTTCTTTAACAAGTGTTAAGATCCAAAATACTGCACACGTCCTTCTCATTAAAAGTAAACTATTTATGAATTTACAACAACAGGCTGTTGAAGTAGTATGATACAGAGCTTCCCAAATGTGGCTCGTTGCCTGGTGGGGATGCAGGAGACAGAAGCAAGAAAAGTAGGAGGCAGTATAGGGAGCCTTTTTCCCCCAGAAGGAAAAAACACTTATTTAAATGACGGCTAAATTTACATATATTTCTAATGCTCTTTTTCCATGTAAACAAATCTTACAGTTACCATAGAGATTAGGTTCAGATACTGTGGTTATAGAGCCATATAAATATGTAGATAGACAGTTGGGAGGATGAGGAGGTCGGATCACAAGTGGAATGCAAAGTTCTGTGAAATAGTGTTAGAGACCCACTTCAGGCTGAATTGAACGTATAACAAACGCTTAAATTTAAAGTAGCAAACACAGAAACCTGTTTATAGAGCCATATTAAAAAAAAAAGCTCCCAGTTTACTTACTCTTCGATAAGGTTTGTGCTACTATTGCATTTTTATTTATTTTTTAAATCTGGATTAATTCTGCTGGGGTGTTCAAATGCTAGGTTTAAGTCTGCCTTTTTTGCAATTTGTGTGTGTGTAGAGTTAAACTTATATATGCTTGAGATAACTCCCAGTACTTTATTTACTATGCCCTGTAATGTTAAGTGAGGTTAATCTGTAAGTCATTACATTAAAACCTTAGTTATTACAGTGAAACTTTTAACAGAATTGTAGTTCAGCAGAAATTTCTAAGACTCAACAGTCTAACCAAGACTGKTTTTTTAAGATTTTAGGAGTAATGCAGTGCATCAGTCTTTCTGCCTAGCTTAAATTTGTAATTTATTTTCTAAGCTTACAAGGATACAAGTTAGTCCAATAAGAAGCAGTAAGGGAAAGTGCTTAAGAGAATTATTAGCTTTCTGTTCGTATCACCACAAAGTAACATTGACTATACTAGATCAAGATACTGTTTAAATATGACTGTGTATTTGTGCGCATATATTTTGTAAGTTATTGAAAGAGTATGCCTCAAGGACACTTCAGCATGTAGGGGATTTAATGCTTTAAGGCCTGGTCTTACTTTGAGTCTGCTGACTGCACGATTGAGGCCTCTATTTTGATTTATGCCTTGGTCATTCTTTCAGGTGCAGAGGGTTGTGTATTCTGGTGTATAGAGCATTAGAACTGGATTCCTTGTGGGAATTTTTGTCTCTTTGGGTGAACTTCAACAACTCATTTAGCTTTACTGACTCATTTTTTCCCATCTGTGTAGTATGGGTAGAATGTTTATCATTCTTTGTAAAACACAGTGAGGTATATTTAGGAAGAGCACCAAGTAGTATTGACAGAAAGCTGTAAGTCACTCATGCTCTTGCATTTCAGAACCCTCTGAGACAAGAGAGGTGTGTTGCCTGCTAAGAGATTACCACCTCCAAAGCTGTTGGCGTTAATCGTTCTCCCTGCAATAACCCAACTTAATCGAAGTAAATAAAGTCCCTTGTATAAACTAGTAACTTCAGCCTATTAAGTAGTCCTCCCATGGACTGCAAAGACCACTTGAAGACAGTCTTGAAATACCTGGAAATATGTCTTAGAAGAAGTATTCAAGTCTTGACATAATTGTGATGTGCTGCTAAATCAGGCTTTTTCCTGTGTTGAATGACCTCTGATAGTAGTTAATACAGTTGTATAGACAATGGTTAGGATGATTTGTATGTTGTAGTGAAGCTTTTTTTTTGTTTGTTTAACTTAGGCACCTTCTGCATAAGGCCTTCTCACATTAAGTATGCTTCGGAAGCATGTAGAATCTGTTTGATTATTTAAAAACTAATTGTGTGCCATCAAAGTGCTACCTATTAAGTAGGTAGAAATATATATAAAAACATTACTATAGTTTGTTTTTATTTTTTCCCCAAAGTCAGGAAATAAACCCCAGTCTTTGCTTTTAAAGAAAGAAAGAAACACAACCTTGGTTTTACCAATGATTTGTACTAAGAACTATTGTAAATGCTCCTGAGATTTTTAATAYGTATCACAGCATTTGCTTGATATTTAAATATGTGATGAGGGTAATATACCCACTGTAGTTGTTCACTGCTGACTGGAAATAAAAATAGTGGATATCCCAGAAGCTAGAGCAATGCACTGTGAATTAAGTGCTCTGAAATGATTGTTGAAATGTTTTGATGCTATTTGCATGTTAAAGTTTTTCGGTGTGTGAAATAYGACATATTTAATGGCTGTAGATATTTCTGTTTGGTAGCCCTAGATGTTCCTGAGTGCTTGCCCAAAGCTGCCACACTAACAAATTAAGGATGCCATGTGTCAGTTTATGGTGGAGTTTTGTTTTGTTTTGTTTTTAATTCATCCTGAATTTACATTTCGGTTTCAGTAGTCTTTCCTAGTGACGTCTCTAGCTATCCACAGAGATCACTGATGCACACTGACGCTGTAACTGCTTTCCCTTAAAGCCAGTCTGTGGCTTGTATTCTCTGCCAGTATGGCAGAGGACAAAAGTGAAATATATCTAGTAAACTTTTCAGTCACTAATTTCCAACTTTGAGCACAAGTCAGTTGGAAGTCCTGTTGCTCTTATGCAGGCTGGAAACCAGTCATGGAATGTAGTGACCTTTCACTTTCTGGTTAACTGAATTACAGCAGAAATGGAGATTTATAAAGGAAGAGTACCATTAGAGTAGTTTTTGTGCTGGAGGTAGAAGAACAGGTAAGTCTTCAGAGGTGGTTTTCCCTGGTCATTTGTTTTCGCATTATGAAAAATGATTTTCTYAAATTCTGTCCTGATGTTCCAGTTTGAACAAGTGATCAGAGGCAGTTATTGACTTCCTCATGCTTGCATAATTATGTAGAAAGGAAAGCAAACACCACTTGCACCAAGCAATTACAAGTCATGTTGGAATAATCTATGTTACTTTGAAATTGGTTATTTGCACTTTTGAAATGCCAATCTTAGTCTATTTTACAGTGCCTAAACAAGGTGGAAGTCTTGAACTTAAATCTGCATGTTTAGTATGTGACTATTCAGTAGTTGAGTGTGTTGATAAGAACTCAAAGTTAATTAGACCACCAAGTGGAAAAAAGGCTGTGTTAGACTGAGAAGACTAAAGTAATAAACTATGAGCATGAGAAAAGTTAAGTTGCCTGTATTATTATCTTCAAAGTTGGTGAAGGATTTTTGGATCAATGCTCTCACAGCAGCAAGACTATTGTATCAGGATACTGTTTAAGAGAAATGTTAGTAGACAAAATAATAGATACGCATATCTTCACTAGAACACTTCGAGATGGTTATTCAGTTCACTCTGTAATCTGAAATAAGTATTGTATACATGTAGTTCAGAAGCATGCTGTGATACACATTGTGAGTCTGTTTTCAAAGAAATTCTGCGTTGTAGTTGAGAAGTCTTTCGAAACAAAATGCAGTGGTTTTGAAGTATTAAGCTTTAAAATCACTGTCAAATACTTAATCTGAATGCTTCCCTGGTCATGTAAACTGAAAAAAAAGGGCTCACTTTGAGAAAGGTGCAAATGATTCTGTTATCGCAAATTGGTTTCAAATTTTTGTTTAAATCCTACAGATGCACGTGTTTTCCATAGAAATATATGCTTTTCTAATAGGCTGAAAACTAAAAGTAAAGGGACTTTGAGATTTCCTCATTTGAAAAAGGTAACAGATTTTCTAGAAAAACCTAGAGCTTACATTTACTTGGCACCCTAATGTGATACAGAGCCATCCAAATGCTATATTATTTATCACTTCGTACTTACTTGAAAGTAGTTAACCTGTTGTGAAATGCAATAGTAGGTTCTCTGCAGTTCTACTTACTGTAATAGGCACTTAGCTGTTTTTACAGAAAWGTACAAATCAGAATAAACATGGATACTGAACTGTTTTTGCCTTAAATATGATTCAGGTCACAGCTGAGAAATGTTGGTTAGTCAGGGCTTGTATGGCTGCTTGCTTTTTAGTTGACGTGCTTCAGTAACAAATACTTTTTTTCTGCCTTTACTATTTAGCACTTCCAGTGTTGTCCAGTTGCTGTGCTTACTACCACTCACAGGATATTTGCTTGTGTGTGCATGGAATGGATTTTTAAAGACTTCTAGAAGATTTGCCCAGAGAAGTTGTGGATGCCCCATCCCTGGAAGTGTTCAAGGCCAGGTTGGATGGAGCTTTGAGCAACCTGGTCGAGTGGAACGTGTCCCTGCCCATGGCAGGGGGGTTGGAACTAGATGATCTTTAAGGTGCCTTCCAACCCAAACCATTCTATGATTCTATGATATGATTTCAAAAGGCCACCAGGGAGCTAAGGAAAATTGTTTAGCCCTATGCATAAAGTAAATGTTAGTGATTTAGTAAGTGTTAGAATAACTATGTTAAAAGGTTTTGATGGAAAGTCATAAGTCTGTGTGGTTGGAGTGGTTTTTTTTTTTGGTTCTTTTTTTTGTTAACATGGGGTGACCACATGCAAGAATATTTCAGGGAATTAAAGTATGGAAAAGACAGCAAGCCACTTTGATATTCTATACTTGACAAGACATCTCTTTTCCTTCTGAAGATCAGTTTGAACCAGGGAAGAAATTCAATAAAGCACTGTTGTGCCTTTTTTTTTTTTTTTTTTTTTTTTTGGCTTGGAAGAACAGGCGAGATACCACACGGGTCTGGTTTGAGTGAAGTGTTTGTAAGCAAGCTCTGGAAAGGCAGCTGNTTTTTTTTGGCTTGGAAGGCAGCATATAAAGCAGTCATGACCTGTTTAGCAAGAAGTGTTTGTAAGCAAGCTCTGGAAAGGCAGCTGTGAGACTGTCAGAGCAGGGTGGTGGAGGGTGTTGCTGAATTACCTGTAGAAAACTAGGGCTGAGGTGACCCGCCTGCATTATGTGCGACCACTGTGTGACAGTGACTGCCTGAGTGAGTGTATATTAATTAATGGAATGTGTGGTACTATTTGGGGGTTTCCTGAACCTGTGGGAAGCACTATGAAGAAGATTTTTCTTATGAGCTAAGCAGAAACATTGTAGTACCTAACTATGAGAAGGCATTTTCCTTACTGTGAGCAAAAGCTGTAGTCATCTCCAGTTAACCTGGAGTTACTTGCTCCTGTTGCTGTTGCTTTGAGCCTGTATGTGCTCGGGAATGAAGAGGGTAGTCAGTACGCCAAATAAAAGACGTTTAAGCATCCAGAACTCTCAAATTACGTAGTCTTTGATGGTGACTTCTGCAGACCACCTTAAGGAGTACKCTATTTAGAGACAGCATTCATCAGTTGTCATTTAAGCTAAGTGTGAATGCAAACTTCTATAGAGCTCTGTTGCAGAGCAGATCACCCAGGTTGGACTAACTGGTGAATAACACTGTCCTTGGGTAGAAGAGTGAGTTTGCTGTTCTTCTCATGGTTTAATCTGTTGGTTTGTCCCCCAACAACCTACAGCAAAGGATTTGGTTTCATAAGTAGTTTGTCAAATTAAGCTTGTATGGTGATGAAGAATGCAGTTTTGTCTCCTTCTTCCACTCCTGGCTGTTTATTCTTGTTGTCTTTTGTGCCAGCAGTCCATTTGTGTGGTCCTAGGGTACACTGAATCAAACTGAAATTAACTCAACAACAATCATATCTATATACTCTTCAATTACAGCCAGTCCCTGACCTGGCTGATCCCTACCATTGGGGCGGAGGGAGGAAGGAGGGGAAGGCAGAAGTGCACCGAGACTGATTTGGATTGGTTTAAACTGCTTGTGAACACACGTTCTTCCCCATTCCTCTGCCAAGTTAGCAGTTTGCAGTCATTAGGCTAAACATTTTGTAAGCTGTCTACATGTGAAATTGCCATAGAAGTTTTTCTAGGCTTGCTTACTAGCTAAAACACTGCACTTTTCTATAGGTTTGAAGTCCATGTTTTCTAGAAGGTGTTGAGTGAAAAGATTAAATGGAATTGATGCTGTGCCTTGAAGATGACAAATAAAATTTAACTTTTGATATGATAAACATCGATTTCAAGTTGGAAAACTTGAAAAAAAGATGGAGAACTTYTAAAGAAGCAATAGTACTAGACACAAAAAAGGAAGTATTTTAATTATTTTTTAAGGAGGCCAACATAAGCTTTGCTTCCTGGCCTCCCCCAAGTTCTTATTCAATACTTGGAAAGAATACCATTAATAATAATGTCTTTCCCCCCCAACTAGAGAAACAGTTGATGTTATAGTTTTCTGCAGAAAAATACTTACAAATAGTAGATTTCTATCCTGTAAAGGTGACAATCTTCATGCAACTAATACTTATGTTAATACATTCTGACAATAGGTATTTTTACCAATGGGTGGAAGAATTAAGCAATTGTGYTACCTTTATTCTAAGTTAAAACAGTCGGAAACGATAATTTGGGCAGAAATTACATCATTCTTACTTTGATAAGGAAATWGAAGGGAATAGAAATCAAGCTTTTGATTCTTTGTATGTTAAGAAGGCCCATATATTTATGGGTAGATTAGTGGAGACCTGGTGACAGTCAGGAGTTAATGCCAGCTGGGAGATGGTAGAGTAAGGTGTACGGCACTTCCTGCTTAATACCAGAAACTTAATGCAAAAATTTGGATGACATTTGTTATCTTCCTTTCCAAGAACTGGGGCTCTCATTAAGCTTTTGTCTGGGATTCTTTCCCTTTTCCCTCTTAGATGCCCTTCTAACTTATTACTGTTCATTGTTTACACCATCCTTCTAAGGGCAGGGAAATGGGATTTGACTTCAGCAAAATTCAGAACCAAGTGTATCTGATACAAGGTTTCAGCTGGTAATAAATAATGTAATAGGGAGTAATTTTTTGTTTGTTTGTTTTTTCACATTCTCTTCTGATCTGAAAAAAGTGTTTCAGTTTGTGGCAGGTCAACCTGATCCACTGTGATAATTTTTTTCCTTCAGATTTTCAGCTATCCTCTCAACAGCAGACTGCAAGTGCTAAATCTCTTATTTGTACATTTAAAATACTCCACTTTATGTTTTCTTAAAGATAAATGTAGAATACATTCTTCTAAGATCACAAAGAATGCTTTAAATTAATTTATAATGGTGGAAGATAGACTTTCCAATATCCCGTCTGAGTTTAAGTCTTTTTGTTAATGCTGTGACACTTAGGTTAATGGAACTTCTTTTCCTGGGAGAAATAATAAGGGGTTTAGACATATTGGAAATGAGTACATGTTATACCAGAATTTCAGAATTCAGGAGTTTCTAATGGAATATGTGTTTTCACTTTTCAACTTCTTTTGCTGCACTGCTTATTGAAGGATAGATGCTGCTGTAATATGAAATGAATGTTACATCAAATTACATCACTAAACTTAGAAATAAAATGTATATAATTCTTAATCTTTGTGCTTCCATAAACATAAAAGCATTTTTGAAAACAGCAATAATTTTATARATTTCCATTTTAATTTTTTTAGAAGGTTGTTGTGCTAGATGTGCATCAAGGGAGATAGTCAAGTAATGTAGCGGAAGTAAGACTGCACTATAGTTTAAAAATTAGAATATGATATGTACCAATACCTTGCTGCCTGGAACAGAGACAAAAATGGAGACAATAATTCAACTTTAAGTCATTTCCATTTCATGAATGCAGATTTATTCTGAGGTGCTCTTCCAGAACTTTATAATGACAATCCACATACATTTACCCATAGAATAAGATTTGGGTAACTGTGCAGTGTCTTTGTCTTCTTTGCGGAATTTCGTGCCTATTTTCCTGCAATGTTGGACAATTTAAAAGATACTAAAGCTTGGATTCATTCCTTTACTTACAGATTACTAGTGCAGCTTTTACAATCCTAAAAATCAAGTAGTACAAAAGATGATGTCACCTGATGATGGGCAATATTGGATACATGGGCTGGAACCTGCAAAGAGTCACACTTCAAATATATTCTACTATTATTGATCCATTTTGGAATTGGGCTGCCAAGGCTACTGTTTTAACTGTGTTCCCTGGAATAATTTAACATTAAGTTCCAGAAAGTATTAGTATGTGTATTAGATGTCTGTCTGCAGTAATTMAGTTTTTCTTTGTTCGTAATTCTTTGGCTGTTGAGCTAATATTCTGATTTCAGTTTACTTTGCCTGATGCTAGCCAAAATGTTTGGATTGATAAGTTAAACGTATTTCACTGTATTAAAATAAATCTCTTATTTTATGTAATGACTTTTCTCAGGTAATACAGAGTATATATTTATATGTACACTTACTAGTGTAGGGTGATTCGGGTTTTTAGAGGCAGGTAAAGTGAATGAGTTGCTTTTGTTACATTCTATATAGTAAAAAAAATTCTCTTTTGATGACAGCGTAATAATAGTATATCAATGATAGAGAGATAGGTGTATATCCCCCCTATGACAGTCTTTTTTCACTGGTAATGTACATGGCATYGGTAGCATCTAGAGAGCAACTCAAGTGGTGGTAGGTCAGCTTTAAACGAGTGGAGTGTTTTTATTTGTATCTCTTCAGTAGCACTGATTTCAGTTCAGTAAAATTATACTTACTCTATTTAGCATTAAAATAGAGAACAAGCCTACCTGTTTCTGACTGGAGTAACTTGTTGTGCAACAGCACTTAATTGAACATTTGAAATGGTGTAATAAAATCTTAATTATGGTCTAGRCAATAAATATCAAACATAGCATCTATTATGTGGAATAAAAATCATTCATGATACTTAAGCTGGCCTGATCAGGTTTCTCTAGTTGTGTATATTGTATTTACTTAGTTGGAATTTTGAGGAAGCAAATCAGCTTTTATGATCTTCATAGAAATAGATTAAAAAAAAAAAAAAAAAAAAAAAGGAGAGAAAATGGTAAACTTCAGGTGCTTGATTCCAGACATATCCAGATACAGTTCCAGAACATTGCTATCTTATTGCTGTAGCTGGATATCCTTGCTATGCTTGCTCAGAATTAAATTTGGGAAGAAAAAAATACACTGCAATACTTAATGCCATCTACAAATGGGACTACCCTGTGTTTACAAGAAAACTTGTAAAGGAGCTGCTACATTTTTTCTTTTGTCTGGTAGTTTCTCTTAATACAGCTTTTGTGCCCACTGAAACAACATCCCAGCCAAGTACACGAATGAGTATGTGGGCACATATCAATYTCTTAGAAGGGCCAGTGTGAACTCTTCAGCTGGGTATTCTGCTTCTAGCAGTGGTGATGCACAATATTTCTGTGAAAGCAAATATTACAGTGGGCTGATGAGTCATATGGTAGTATTGGAAGATTAGGTTTATTCTTTAAGCTGTGTATTTCAGAATTTCTCTTCAATTACCTTTGTAGACTTAGGGAAAAAATGTTGATCATAAAAATATAATTAATTAGAATTTCATTGACACATGTAGTTGATACTGTAACCTGCTGATTTGACAGACACACTGATATTTTATTGATTCGCATTGTGAGAATGCTGCGTTGTCTTGGGTACCAACCTCTTGGGATGCCGCTTGTTGAACTTTTGAGGACAGAATGAGGTGGAAAGTAACAGTAGAACTGTTGATGTACAGAAGACTATCAAGTAAAACTTGGATAGACTTTCTCTCTTTCACTTTAGTAATCCTAAATGTTACTTTTTGAAAAGAGGCTAAAAAAATGAGGGTTTTAATATAAGAGGCTTAAAGACTTTTAAGAAAAAACCTGGGCTTTACAGAATAGCTTCAGCATGTTTGAAAGCAGTGCGGAGTGTCTTATGCAACTTCAAAAATTTTACTCTCTGTTCTTTAATATGTTGAAGAGTTTTGTGGAATCAGAGCAAGGATCTTTCCTTAAATAGCCACTCCCTGGAAATGGCTGCCATTAGTCATGGGCTAAGCCAGCTGAGGATGTTTTGGAAACAGGTGCAGCAATGAGTAGCCAAAGAAACTGAAGCATTCTGGGTAGTTAAATTGGATAAAAGGTATGAAATGAGTAGTTTAGGTCCTTTAATTCCTTAACTTTTGAAAGGTAACCTAGCTGAATACTAACTGCTTGTATGTTATTCTTATTCCTTRTAGTACTATAGTGGCACTTTTACTTTTTGTGTAGCAAACACTTRAAGTATGTTAAAACTATTTGTAATTATGCAGCACTTGACAAATCTCTTAAACTCATCTTCAACTGGTTATTTCTCTTTTAATATCTGTGTTACTTTTAATGCTCATATTCTTGGTTTGCTATGGGTATTTTCTGATGGAAAATTCTTGAAAGGGTTTTCAAACAGTACAACTTATTTGAACAGGAAAAACTTGCATCTCTGCTTTGGATAATTGCCATATTGATTATATTTAGCTTTTTTCCCAAAACCTCCTTTCACAAACCTAAAGCTTAAATACTGAACTCTTACATTTAGGTAGAGAACAACTCTGGAAGATGAATGCTGTTGTGGAGATGGATAAAAAAGAGAAATGATCAATTTTCTTGTAATACCCTTGCTACTGACCATGCAGGAATATTTGGTCAGTAGTATTCTCAGAAAATGTGTTGAGATGGGAGAGGAGTTTGTATGTGTGCTTATATTTGTTAAATTTCTATGAGTTATGAATTGTGTTCCTACAAGTTAGGAAACTTGTAAAACTAGCTCATAGAAGAATGTTCTTAAAGGAACACTGTAGTTTTTATGAGGGGAAAAAAGGCAAAAAATAAAAATTATGGATTTAAGATTTCAGTGATAACTTTTCTATTTTTAACTCATGTAAAATTGTACTGAGTTACATATGTCTTCCTTCAGAAGACGTAGTCCTGGCGTTTCTTTCTATTAATCTGGGGAAAGTGGGATATGCAGGTATGTTGTTGGCTTCTCACAATTTGGGGATGGGGGGAGGAGTTACAATTTACTTAACAGTTTGAGAAACTGTCCATCTGAAAGAAAAGTGCACTGTGAAAAACAATTGTCTTTATTTTTCTGGCAGAAGGTTACATTACTGAAAACAAAGTTTATTCAATAGAATAAATTTATAAATTGAATTAAGCCAAGTTTCTGTTTTGTGGGAAATTCTGAAATTTTTGAAATTCATCTTGAAACTAGTTCTCAGTTTAATATTAGGCTTCTTATTTTACAAAAACAAATTAATAAAAAAAATCTATTTTGTAATATTCTGTAATATAGCRGTAGTCGTGCTTTGCTAGTTTCCTATAAAAAAATCAGCGTTCAGTCTATTCCTACAGAATGCTCAGTTGAATCAATATTTTTTCATCTGAAAAAAATGTTTCACTGGAAAAGCTAATACCTGCTTTGTTTGCAAATAGTGTGCAGTGGATATAAAACTTAACATAAACTGGTTTTTTGAGTGCTATCCAAGTAGATTAGACTTTGAATACAAACTTGCATTTGACCTTGCATGTACTCCAGTACTGAAGTGCTTTCAGCCAGTTTAAAGCCACTTCAGGGATTTAGTGGAGATGTTGGACTGAAAGCTGGCTGTTAGATGCCCAGATCTCTGACTTGCATTCAGGGATGAAACCCAGTTTAGAGGATCATTTGAAGAGATAGTTAGCTTGATTATCTAGTTATTTAAAAAAAAAAACCAAAAACAAACAAACAAGTAGTGTGGTAAATGTCATCTTCCTCATCCAGCTAGGGGCTTCATACATTGAATTTTTAGAATTTGGAAAAAAAGAAGTTAGAAGTCTAGAGTGTGCGATGAAAAGGTAAATGCAGAAAATGCTATCATGTACACACATGAAATAGTGGGGAAGAGAAGAGGAATATTTTCTGGTTTTTGAAATTTCTGTATTTTTTGCAAGAACCTTATAAATTCTGAACAGCGATTATGAAGTGCTACTTCATGTTGTAGTTTGAGGCAGACTGCCAGTTTACCCATTGATTTCTCCTCTTCTACTTTAACTCTGGTGTTTGATCTTACAGTGAAATGATTCGACTCACTAAAGTGGAAGAAAACTAGTTTAGCAAAAGTAACAGAAACAAATAGCTATTTGTTGAATTGGTGAGTTGAACCACTTTAACCTTTAATCAAAGGTGTACCAGAACCGATGCAAAAGGGAGGATGGACAGGGAGAGGCATCATTCATATAGATTTGTGTTTGGAGGGCCAAGGCCTTCCCCTTTTACATTTGTGAGTTGTTAATTTAACTCACAAAAGAAACGTGAAAGAACATACCATCTAACTGTTGGTGGTGATCCTGTAGCAGCACACACTTCCTCCCCAGCCCCCAGTTTCAGAAGTGAAGACCTACTGTTAGCAGTAGGTAGTGTCTGTCACCAACTTTGATTGTTTAAACCCATTTTATTTGATCTGTTTTTGATGGCTACATTTTCTTGTTTTCTGCAGGTAGACAGAGATCTTAGAATATTTATCCTAGCATTCCTGGTTTTATTCTTAAAGGACTGAATTTGTTCAACCCTTTTTAGTAGACTGGGTTTCTAACTTTGCATAATGATCAAAACTGCATCCTGATGATCATTCAAAGTTACTAGGAAAAAACAAGTAAATGAATGTGACTTGCGTTCAGAGCAGTTCTGTTGGATTAGACTTCTAGCATAAAAAAGCCATATACTTATTTTTGTACCAGTTAAGTCTTAAAGCACTTCCGTGTACAGAAKTTTCCTGTTGGTTCTGTAGTATTCAGGGCTGTTGTAATGCTTTGCTTATTGTTATTTATTTTGTCAGCTCATACAGTTCTACGCAAGACAAAGTCATATTTTGATTCTTATACAGGTTGTGTATTTTGGGTTGCGAATACAGCAGAAACTGTGTATGTTAGTCATTTCTCACTTAAAATCAGATTTCTTTTTCTTTAAATAGTCCCCATTTTTCTTCTTCCCCTCCTGAATTTAACTAAAGGGCCTATTCTATTTGTTCCTTTTAGCAGATAAAGCATTATGAATATTGCCATTTCAGAAATTTAATAAGCAGCTGTATTAACTACAAGCTATGTTACCAGTTTTTTTTGTTAGTACTAAGAAAAATGTGTTATGAAATTCTAATCCATTATAATGGGATGCCTTTGAAGCTAAAAAAMCCACAGCTGTAATAGCCACAAGATTGCAGGATTTCAAAGTAATGAACATGAGGACAAGGCAGCCAGCTTTGGCCTAGATAATTTGTTGAGAGTAAGTGGGGACTGACTGCAACAGTTGAGCTTTTAAAACTAAAGAACTGAACAGATTGTTGATGAGCAGAGTTGTGTACAGTGTATTTTTAAAATTAGTATTATGATAAGTAAGTTGAGCTCTAACCAGAGATGAAACCATGTGCATACTTCCTGGCTGTCTGAGACATCGCACAAGTGCCTGGGGGTGGAAGAATAAGTTTTGACACACATCAGTGCATATCAGAAGTGGTAAAGCTGGTATTTCTTTTGCTGGAAAAGGATAGAGTGGTTTTCCTGATCGCTTTGGTTGGCTATTTAGTACATAGGGTAATTTCAGAATCTTGAAAAGCAAAGGTAACTCTTTAGAAGTCTTTCCTGTTCTGTAGCTGCCTTTATCACAATAATTTGTTTTAATTGCGGGAGTTCTCRTTGATTCAGAATTTGAGTGTGAATACCTATAGCCAGATTAGGCTTCGTCTGAACTACTACTTCGAACTTTGCTTGATCATTCCTTCAATGTGTATTTCATAAGACTGTTGATTTAAAGCCTTGAAGAGATTGAATATTTATTTTAACTGTATGATGTCTTCAAGTAACTAGTTACACAGAATATTAACATCCTTTTTTTAAACCTCAAAGCTGTTCATCCTGAAGCCATGGGATTTTTTAATGCCCTAGGCTGCAAGATTAAAGAACCTTGCAATATTGCTGCTTTCCTACGCAATGAAAGAGCACTTTAGTCTGACACTATAGGCCAAATCCGGTGAAGGACTGTACCTAGCTGACCTGCGTGTGTGTGTGATACTTCTCAGTATGAGTGATGGCACTGCAGAAATCTCCTTTGTATTATGAACATGCATGGGGAAGAGTGGCTGGAAAGCTGCCCGGCGGAAAAGGACCTGGGGGTGCTGGTTGACA
>JASVER010000016.1:12593265-12667332 GCA_030449065.1 Oceanodroma leucorhoa | reverse complement strand
GAAAGGGTTGTCAGGCGTTGGAACAGGCTGCCCAGGGAAGTGGTGGAGTCATCATCACTGGAATCGTTCAAAAAACATGTGGATGTGGTGCTTAGGGACATGGCTTAGTGGGCATGGTGGTGTAGGGTTGGCAGTTGGACTTGATGATCTTGGAGGTCTTTTCCAACCTTAATGATTCTATTATTCTATGTGGCACTGGATGCTCTGTCTGCTGGGCAGAAAGAGAATTAGTCAGGTAAGAGGGCTTTATGAAGTAGGGTAGAATGTGTTGGATGGTTAGCACAGGACCTATCTGCAAGCACCCATGACTTGTTCAGGCATCCCATTTCCTTTAAGGTGGTTCATGTCACGGATTTGCCGTAGTCCAGATGCTCTGGAGGAGAGAGACGGGTGCTTTATTCAATAAGACAAGATTCCCAGGTCATAGAGTTGAGAACTTTGCACTAGCTGCCTTTTAATCTAAGGTTTTAGCATCTGGGATTGAAGACAGCCAACWGGCCAAGCTGGGGAGCCATCAACAGTCAGCACACTTGCTAGAGTTTCATGGTATGGTATGTGCCACATTAACAGTTAGCTGCTATTGAAAATGGAACGTGCTGCGTGCTATTTCCTTCTCCCCTGGGGGGCAGTTCTTGGGGAAAAATAGCCAAAAAAATAAATGGAACATGAAGCAATGTCATAGTTGTGCCAAAAAGGCAAATGTCTTGCTGGAATGTTAAAGTATTATTTGAAAATTGTGTGAAATAATCTGTTTGCGTCTCTCGCAATCAATTAGGCCATACCTGTGTCCCTTTTTGGGCACCAACTTGAAGAAATATGTGAGGTAATTARATCAAACTCCAGAGGAAAGTAATTAGAAATAATGGGTGTATTAAAAATATGGCCTGTAGGTAAAATTTACACAATAATTTGTTTGGTGTGGGTTTTGTGGGGTTTTTTTGTTTGGGTTTTTTGTTTGGTTGKTTTTTTTCTTTTTCTTTTAGAGATGAGATTACTCTAAGGAGTTGCATCTCTTGAAAGCTGCAAAGCAGAAGCACACTGGTCTTCATGTGCAGTATTGATAAGACAAGAAATAACAGCAGCAAGGAATATTTAGATGAGCTATTATGGAAAACGCTGTAAGCGCTGGAATATGTTGCGTGCAGAGAGTGTGGAATATTCAGTCCTGAATTTAAGAATAGATACGACAGACATCTGTTATGAATAATACAGCTGAAATTATTCTACTGAGAGGAATGGCCTTGATAACCTTTTAAGTGTAATTAAGTTTTTGTTTGTTTTTCCCAGGAATCTCATCCATCCTAACTGAGTCTTCAATAAAGTGGTTAGATTAAGTTATTTCAGTCTCCTTGTAGGTATTTTCTAAACTCATTTTCATAGTTCTTTCTGAATGTCTTGTCCCTGGCCAGCAGTTTTACACTGAATGACTAGGCAGCGGTAGAGGGAAGCATGGCAGAGTTAAAAATCCCCTCTCCTGTCTAAAATTTCTTGTTTTGCTGTATGGCGTTAGCCATTTTATACTACCATGCTTTTGGTAGACTATTGCGTACAGTTGGCTGTCTGCTACAAACACATTTTGTCTCTAGAACCACAGTGTGCACGTTCTTAGTTCCTGAATGCTTGGATTTGTGCATAGCTTTGATGTGTAGATTGGTTGTGCTTAAGATACTAAATAATCTGTCTTTAGGAGGGATTGATTCTTAATCAGTAAGAAGAATGCTGTATTTTCACTTTGTTTCGTATTTACTTTTTTTTTGTTTCATATTGGTTGACGGTTGCATGTAGCTTTGACATTACTTTTGGTACTCCCCCATCATTCCCCTAGTTAGCAACAGTGACAAAAACCAAATCCAAAGGCTACACATGATTTTTTACCAGAGTAATTATGTAATTTAATGTGTTATTCTGTTGCATTTTTAATGTGATATTAAAGAAGTTGTTTATATTAAATTAAAGATCAGCTACAGTCATGATTTCATATAAATAGACAAAATAAATGCTTAGAATTTCAGAATATAATTTTATCGATACATATTTAAACGTAAGACTAAGAAAACCATAGCTGTAGTTAGTGAATTGACTTGCGTCAATGTTTGAGAAAACTCATTCTGCTGGGGGGTTTTGAATATAGTATGTCATCCCTTCAACTTTCCCTTTCTGTTCTAATCTAGGAATAAAAATAAATGCTCCCCCCTTTTCCTTCCCAATAATTAGTTTTAAAAGTGTTGTACTAAGAATGGAAGTAAACCAAAGCAAGAAATTTTCTTGTGTATTTGCAGAAAAGGCAGTCGTGGTTTATGGTTTGCTTTGTTTTGTTTTTTAAGGTTCAGTTTTTCAACTTGATATGAATCTGCTTCTGAAGTTTTACACAACAGAAAATAGTATTAAAATATCATCATATAGATGATAATAAACCAGAAKCTTAATATGCTACAATTTCAGTGAAAAAAAACAACATTCTTAGATAATGATTTGATTTTAACTTCATTCCTGTTCTTGCTACCAGTGTTAGTATCTAAAAATACTATCTTTTTCTGTCAACCAAAATGACAGTATTTTTATCAGTTATTTGGAATAGATTTGCTGTAGAATACAAACAATTCCTTTCACATATGTAGATTTTCCTGTACTGATTTTTTTAGAACTAGCTTATTGAAAAGAAAACAATCATTAAATTATCTTTGACTGGAACTAGAAATATTGCCAAAGAATTATCAAATTGTTTTAAAAACAGTGGTTTTTTTCTCTCTTGAGATTTCATTGACTGTTGATTTTTCAGACTTTACATAGTCCTATATTAGTCACTTCATTATTTTGCTCAGGAACAGCCTGGACTGGTTTGTTTGATTAAACTATCAAATCTTTGTTCCAATCCATTTGGAACACAAGCATATCATTATCATATCATTCTTTTCAGTGCTTCATAGTTTTTCATAGCATAGTTTTTCATAGCATAAGCAGCATCTCTGGACAGAATTGTGGCACATTTTTAAAACTGAGGCAAGTTATCCAGACCTTATAATTTAAATAATGCTCCTAAGCATTATCTGAAGCTTTTAGTTGGAAAAAGTGTTTGTCAAGGGAAAGATTTAATCTAACTTATTTTCAAGTGCAAAACAGGTGTCAAGGACATCCTTTTTACTGAATTATTTTACCCTCTAGTAACAAACACATTATTGATTGCTTCCTTTTTTTGACTTAAAATTCTTCATACTTGAATGCCTTTTGGTTCCTGCACTAAACACACAAAATCTGAAAGAAGTCTTTCAACTATCTGTGACTAAAAGAAGTCTTCATTGAGAAGCTCCTTATTTCAAGTTAATTGTTACTTTTTATTTGTACATATGTAGAAACTTAATGTTCAGACTTCACTTGGAGCATACAAAAAAAGTCTGACCAAAATTAATGAAGTTGCACCATTTGCAGTACTAAATTATAATGCTAAATAGTTTGAATATTTGGTTAAACCTTACAGAAAAGTTGCAATCTGGTAGCTATGGCAATGATTGACTTCCAAAAAGATTTTACATTCAAGGGGATAAAGAGTGGGAGCAGGCATTCAAAATATCTTTCCTTCATGTGGTCTTTCAGCAATACAGAACAAGAGAAGAGACCTACAGAAGGAATTGTAAAGAATTGACATTATTTTTAGAGAGACTAATCAGCAGTTCTGGAGTGTTTGATTAAATAAAACATTTTATAGAGTGATATACTATATTGACAGAAACAATACAGATTTCCATTCTTAGGTCTCAAAGTACTAGAGAAACATCAAATGCCTACTCGCCTGTGAGTAAGATATGCATTAGCCCCATTCTGCAGACTTTAAAGTTGGTACATGCCTGCTGGTTGCATTGTTGTGCAGGAAGTCTGTGACCAAATTAGGAACAGAATCAGAATTCRGTGGGTTTTACTCAGTGTGGTACGAAAAAAAATCTAAATACCGTGTTTTTTTTAAGCATAGTCACCTTTCTGGATTTGCTGTTTTGAATAGGAAATGAGGTAATTACAGTTTGAATGTTTGGAAATTACACTACTCAGTAAATTTCGGGATGGAGAATCAAGTTGCTCTTTGACAATGATTAGGATAGGCTGACTTAAATCTTTTTCTTTGAAATCTTTCTCATTTTCTGAGTAGAGTTAGAATATTTTTATAATTCTGTATCCATCAACATAGCATAGTTCCAAAAACAAAAATAAAAAAAAGTAATGGGATTACTAGTTYCGTACAAATTCAACTTTACATAAATGGATTTTCATTATTTTCACTCATCTTGCATTTAAAACAGATCCATTAAATAAAGGAAGTATTACCTGTGGTTACTGAATTGAACCTCTTGTTTTGGGTCACTTGGTCCTTGATCCTAGGACCTGTAAGTCTTTKCCACATAGCTCATTTTTATTCAGAGAGGAAAATCAGCTTTTGCACCTTTTCAAGTCTTTAAGAACTTTAAATAAGCTAGGCATTGAAGTGATCTAACTGAAAAAATTGAAATAAATAAAATAGCCCCTTTGTACCTGTAGGGAATGCTAAAGCTGTCAGAAGTTGGTTTAGTACTTCCAGATACCTGTCCGCTAGGTTCTGATAACTTCCAACTTCGGGTGGGGGTGGCGGGAAGGAGAGAGAGAGAAAAGGTAAAAAACCCAACTTTTTGCCACAATTATATGCTGTATAATGTTTGCTTACAAGACTGGTGAGGTGTTACTTGAAACTTCCTGTAGATTTTCAGTTGAAACTTGAAATAGGTTTCATTACAAGAAGCACACACACACACACACACACACCCTTTTTAATTCAGAAATGTTCAGTTTGATCATGATGTTCCTTCCATAATTTTGATTTGTGGGCAAAATGTTGATGACATTGAACTATTTTCCTTCAGAAATTTCAAAATTAATTAGTTTTGCGTTTCTCTGAAATGTACAACAGTAACAAAACAAAAAAACCAAGCCAAAATCTGATTTTCAGCCAGAAGAAAATTTGCCCAAAGCACACTCTTACTGTTGGGCTTTCATGTAATAGCCTTTTCATATGAAGAACATCACTGCCCTTCATTCTATGTTGTAGTTTACAAGTTGCCAGAAAAATTCCTCCTGTTTCCTGTTGCGGTGTTCTTGTTTCGGGGAGGTGGAAGRTGGGCCAATGGATTTACTTTTTTAAAAGAGCTTTTTATCTTCTGGGCTTCAGTCTTTGTTTCAGATATTGCATTTGTGTCTGAGGAGTTATGTGCCTCAGTAACATAAGGTTTGTSGAAAGGTTTTAGAAGTTTCTCATCTTTGTCACTCTGAAAATACATGAGGAATGTATTTGAAATCAACTATAAATATATTATTACCTGCCAAATTGAGTACATTAAATGTGCTATAGTAATAGTTTTTTCCTGAAGATGTTTGCTATTACTGTAAAGTTGAGTGTCTCCTAACCACAGCAGGTTGAGCTGCTAGCAAAATCTTGCACTCTTAATTACAATCAGTAATTTTGTTTATTAAGAGATTGATTCTGCAGTGTGTGGGCAGATCTTTGCTATTGYGTGGAACTTAACTGCAGTTTGAAAATATTTAAGGTAATTATCTTTATTTAAGTTAAATATCTTAGTAATTGAGGTGAAAATTTTTTAATGGTTTCTTTGTGGCTTTTTCACCTGTTTTCATGAAAACAGTTCTTTCAGAACTTGTGTAGGAGATTTGCCCTTGTTTTCCAAAAAATGATGCTATTTTTGAAAATTGAGTCTCTTCAAGCCTTCATTGCCYCAAAAGTTTCTGAGACCCTGTTGAATGACTTTGGGGTGGCTGCTAATTCTGCAGGATGGGATGGGAGTTTAAGTTACCGGCTATGTGAAACTTTTGCCCTTCATTAGAAGACTTCAGGATCTGGCTGGGTTTTGGGTTGAAGTTGTGGGGTATTATTGGTGATTTTTCCCACTAATTTGTGGGACTGAGGATGACTGTAATTGGAATAGTCAAGTATGTATGTGACGGTTTTGCTTGCAAACTGGGTGCTTCCATCTTAAATTATGGGAGATGTGCAAACCATGAGAAAACCCTTTCTTTGGAAAGATAACTTAAAAATACTGTAGACAGTAGAAAAATGTTTTGCCACTCTTCCTCTTGCTTAATATGGATGAGAAAAAAATTAGATGTTGAGCCTTATGATGTTTCTTTTTTAAACTCAAGAATTAATTTGGATGCCTGGCGGGGGGGGGGGAGGGGGGCGGGGAGAGGGTCTTGAATCTTTAACAACTTTTTCTGAACCTTGATTATTGAAAATAAACAGATGTTAAATTTCCATTTAAAACTAAAACCAGTCCTTTGTTTTCAATAGTTGTGGGATTGTTGGGGTTTTTTTTGGCTTCTTGAAAACGTTTCACTAGCTTCTTGACTCAAGAGTGTTGTAGAGTAGATAAAYGCGTAATTTTCAATGTTTAATACAAGCTGAAATCCTGTCTTTTCAAACTTTGTATATATGAAAGACAAAGGGAAGGTACAGACCCAGTTTTCTCGTTGCGTATTAATCTGAAAGCAGTCCTGCAGGCTTTCCTACTAAGCATGTCTGCTATGTTTCTAGATTGAATGCTTAATCTTGTTTTCATGTGGTTTACTTGGAACATCCTGTGTGTGGTGCAAAGGAATACAGATTAGGAGATAGAAATAATATATGCACACAGACTGTATTAGACGTGCTTATTAGGACAACGTAAAGCAATTTTATCAGCTGCTGTACGGCATGACAGACTTTACAAAGGAATTTGAATGTAGTAAGGCAGCACAGTTGAAAGAGGAGGTGTGAGGATGATTTCATCCCACGTAGATGGAAAATACCTAATTGTCTAGAAAAAATGGAAAACTGACCGCTTGAACAGCCTTAAAAGGTATGTAAAAGCATGGTGCTACCATTCTAGATTGCAGTGTCAAAATGTTTATTCCAGAGTGCTCTGGAGGGGTCTGTGTGTTTCCTCCCTCACACTTGGGAGACCAGAACTATTAATACCGATGTAAATTCAGAAGATGTGCAGGTTGTTTCATGATGTGGGCATCTAGCCATTTATCAGTCCTTCCAAGTATAATCAGCTCGGAGGCTGGAGCAGAACCCTTCCAGCAGCCCACTTTTCCTGCCAAAGAAAATTCAGCCACTGAATTGGTGGAAATTGCTGACTGGTCACCTAGAGACTGCTCCTTATTTAAGTGGTAAACCAGCTTTTCAGCTGCGGCAGCCTGTGCTGCATATAGAAAATCCTGTCAGTACACAGCAGTTGTAAATTGAGATAGCAAAGAAACTATTCATCCTATTTCCATTAATAAAACAAAATTAAGTAGTAGTACTGTGGTGGTTGYCTGTTAGTTCGGATTTCCTAACGGAAAGTGCAAAACTGCAGGAAGACCTTTTCTTTTCATCCCTTCATGCTCACCCAAGAGAACGCCAGAAATGCCTAAAGTTGTTTTTTGGCTGTTGATTTAGGATACACCACGTAATACGCATGTTAGTACTGCTCCGGAGGAGCTGCATCCACAGCAGCAGCGGGCGGGACGTGAGGTCCCTCGGCAGAGCCGGCGGAGCGGCCGCGCTGCAGGCGCCTGCACGGCTTGCCGTTACCGCCTGTGGCGAGGCCCGCCCGGCGCCCCCCGGCTCTCCCCGGGCGAGGCGGGCCGAGGTGCAGGGTAGGAAGCGGTACCAGGCGGACCCCGGGAGTCGGCCCTGCCGGTGCTCGGTGCCCGGTGGCGGCGGGGCATGGCTCCAGCAGCGGCCGGCTCCCGGGAAGCCCTGCGTGCGGCTTTACCCGGCAATCGCCTTAGGGGGACAAATTTAGTTGAACGGCAATCAGCGTTTAATCTGCCGGAGCCCCGGGCGCCTTCGGGGAGTGCGGGCGGGCAGCAGCGCTCGGCGCTGGCTCGGGCAGCCAGAAACTTCTGGCAGCTTCCCGGCTCCTGTCCCTCCTCTTAAAGCGGCGGGGCCCGCCGCGGGGCTGGCCGGGCTGGCCCGGCACCTGTGCCCTGCGGCTCGGAGGCAGGTCCCACGAGAAACGCTGCTGCCCGTCTGCTCTTCTGCGTCCCTAGTAAGCTAAACACGATCACCTGGGCGCTGTTTTCCTCTGGCAGCCGTATCGAAGCTAGCTCATCAAACTGCTGTTCGTTGGGGAGCTGCTCAAACTGCTGGTAACATTCAGCTTTCAGTAGTCAGCATTCTACTTCAGTGAATGCTGGGGAAGGTCTCGCCCCAGCCTCTTTCCAAAACAGCCCTTCCGTGCCCGCAGCCTGTCTGCGGGCCCACACTCCCAGGAGAGTAAGGCCTCAGATACAGCCCTCCACCAGTTTCCGTTTGGAGAAGGATGTCCATCTCCTGTTGGCACCCAAGCAGAGCCTGTTCCCCTTCTGGTAGCCCGGCCTCAGTCATTCATGCAAACAAGTGTGATCCCTCATGTAAGCACCTGGTTTGTGAGTTGTTTTGATGAGGCTCTTAAATACCAGTCTTCTACCAATAGTAAAAAAAACAACAAAGAAACAAAAAAAAACCTCCCAAAAACCCCAAAACCTAGAGATTACCATCAGCTTCACTTTTCCCTTTCTTCTCCTTGCTGTGTGAACTGAAAGATGTTTCAGAAGAGTATAGAGCCCTTACTTCTCATGTATTGGAGCTGGAAACAGGCAGTGGGAATTACCTGATGCTGAGTGCAAGCACCTCAGTATCAAATAGTAGCTGAGACCTGTGAAGGGGATTGTCTCTTGTAAGCTGTGTTTGAATCTGCAGGGGTGCAGAAACATTATGTGGGCTTAGATCTCTCTTCCCAGCTCTTGTTTGGGGCTGCATGGAGGCTTGCAGCTCTTAGAAATGTACCTCACTCCTGTTGCTTGTCACCCTCTGCCTTCTGTCTTCTGACCCACATTCTATGAAGTGATAGTGAGGTGGTTCAGTTATCTAGAATCTCCTCCCCCAGATTACACTAGGAGAGGTTGGGTGAGAGAAGAGGGACCTCCTTTGAAGGAACAGAGCCTTCATGAGCTCACTCTGCATACTAATTGGACCCATGTTCTCCTACCCCCAAACCCACTTATTTCCCTTCTGTTTCTTGTTTCCCTGTTTGGGTGTCACCTGTTCTTCTGTTGCTTGTTAGAGAACCTTGTCTTTTGTCTGGGCCCTTTGCTTTTGTTGTGTGTTTATCCTACTGTTATTCTCCTACTCTGCCCCTCAGGCYGTTCTCCTGGTGATGTCCACCTATATAATTTACTTTATTCAAAAGTGAAAAAGCAAAGTCTCTTCAGAGTTTTCTACTTATTAATGAAAAATGAACCTTAATTATTTGAGGGAAATAAACACCAGTGTCTTCATAAGACTCATCAGATATTGAGGCAATTAAAGAAGGTAGAACACTTGGGTGGCCTTCACCATTGCAGTAGAACTGGCTATCTGCTGTGTCTTCAGATGGTGCAGAGGTTAGAGGCTCATGTGGTGCTTGTTGCAGGCAATTGTGGTATCAGTTTATTATATTTATGGTACTCATTGTATGAGCTTAGTGTTGTGTTCTGTGTTTCTACTGCTGTGATATACATATGCTGTCAAGTTAAGTTTTATTGGGCTGTTTTGTAATGCTCTGTCCACCAAAGCTAGTGAGACTATGACAGCTACATTGCCAGTAGCCAGTAACTAAAAACCAGTTGTTTTCCTTTCTGTTCCAGGCCATTGATGAGCCTCCCTATCTCACAGTGGGCACTGATGTGAGTGCGAAGTATAGAGGAGCCTTCTGTGAAGCCAAGATCAAGACAGCAAAAAGACTTGTCAAAGTCAAGGTATGTGGTTTTCTTGCAAATGCTTTTTTGGGGAAAAAAAAGTCATCAGTGTTCAAAATGGCACAACATGAAACTTTTTTATAGTCTCAAGACAGCTAAGAGGCTGTCCTTTCCTTGGAGGCTGGCAGTGCAGTCTTTGAAATAACAGTAAGCTTATTTTTGTTGGGAGGGGTTCCCCCCACCCACCCACAATTAAATACGTTCTGTTTCTTTCACTGCTTTGTCATCTGCTTGTATCCAGTATTTGTGACCTTCAATACCATAGGCTGACCTTAAAGTAATTGATCAAAATAAGACAAATGTAGGCTTATGTATGGGAGAACGTTATCATACTATAGCTAAAACTCCTCAAAGTAGGTTTAATATGGTTTCTTTTACTTCAGGGGCACAGGTCAGTGGCATTTAGCAGTGGCAACTAGATAATGCTTCAGGAATAAGATGAAACCCTGCTGTCTTCCAACAAAGACTTGGCCTATTGAGTCCTACAGAATAGCAAGCAGGGGATCTCACCTAATCTTTATGATGACTAGTTAATGACTGAATGACTCAATATAAGCCACATGAAGTACAAATAAAAATTGTGGAGAGGGAATACAAGAGATAGATTTTAACATCCATTGGGAATTTAAAGTACAATTTCTAGAAATAAAGAGAACAATGTTTGGACTTGTTTTTATTATATAGTAAGTCTACACTGCAAAACGGCCTTATATTTCTGTTTGGATAATGTTGCCCTAAAAGCTTCTAATCTGGGAGCAGGTACTATTTTTCTGCTCTGCCTCTTAACCTCATACAGAAATATAACAGAGCAAGGATCAAAACCACTTASGAAAAATAAATTAGATTGTTGCTCTGCAACAGAGTTATAGTGGCAAAATATTTTTCTTATATCTACTGTAAATATAAGTGAAAATGTGTGAATTGTGAGGGGAGTGATGATAACCTGTTATAGAAGAGCCTCCATTATAAACTGTCATGCATTGCTTGAATCTGCCCTCATGCTATGTCTGATTTTTGCCTATMTTACATATGAGGGAGAGAGCAGGCTGTCTCCAAAAGCCCTGGTGGGAAGGACTGTTGTCACTTATTTGATAATAATATTAACTATAACGRGAAGATTTTAGTCTTAAATCTGACATCTTTGAAAAGCCTTTAGAGCAAATTAGTGGTCTTTTCATTTAATTAGTCATAACTCTTTAACAGCATCAGCTGGTCTATACTTTACAGCACCACTGAGTTTAAGCAACTAAATATTGGTATTTAAGCTGTTAAGTATCACTAAGTATAGGAATTGCTTTGTGCCTAAATCAGTGAAATCTTAACTCATTTCAGCTCTTCAGAGGGCTTTCAGCCCACCGTCTTAGATGGCCACTTGCACTTAAGGTTGTTTTTCATTGATAAATATTTTCTTACGGGTTTATTACTTGCAGTTTGGTCACTGCAATGTTTTGCAGAAAGATCTTGAAATGAAATGGAATAGAATTTTTACTGTAAATTGTTTGTGGAGGCTGTGCCTAAAGCCCTGTGGATTCAAGTTTGTGTGTGTGTGTCTTCCCTGTTACTGTATAGCTTAGGGCATCTAAGCCCCAGTACTGTTGTTGCTTTGTAGAGTAATGTGATTTGTGGTTGAGTTTTTTGTCTGTGAGAGTGCAGTAACAATATCTCTTTACATTGTCTTTCTTCTACCAGGAATGTATATTCCCTAAACTTAACAGTGACCCTTTGGTGTTCTCTAAAAAATCTTTTCAGCTGTTTCTGGCACATGCAAACTTTCCCCTGTGTTAGCTCTAACCAAGGTTCTTATTATCAGGTGTACTTTGTCTGGAATTTTGGTAGTTTATCTGCTGCATTTGTTTTCCACTTGTTTAACAGTTTCTTCTGGCCTGGATATATTTTATGCCTTAGTCTCCTAGAACTACTAGAAGAAAAGGAAAGTCAGTTACTTCATAACATGAATTTTAGCTTGAAGTTTCATTTAAGTTTTATAACTAGATGCTCTGTTGAGAAAGAATGGCAACAAATTTTTTTCAATATGGAGTATGTCATCTCAGGCAAGTAAAATACATTTAATTGCATCTCCTTTTACCTGCTTTCTTCTTCTGTCAAATTCTGTTTCCTAGAATATATTGAGGGATACCTTCATAATAACTTTTCCATCACCAGTATACTTTAAGAACTTCATTCAATTTAACGCAAGTGCTATGTAGTTGTCATTTCAGTATCAGTTAATACTGTATTTCACAGTTTAGCAGTCTTTGGCAGATTCTGCGCATGGTACAGAATTTTACATTAACGGTGTAACTGCATTACACACTTTGTCGTGGAAAGCAGTAAAACTTAAGATTTGCCTGGGCTTGTGAAAAGTGTTGAAAGCAGTACAAATTTGGCTAAAGGGCAAGACGTTCGGTGTTAGAAGAGTGGTAGTCCACTCCATCTTCATAGGATCTGTTTTCTTAGAGAGCTGTTTAAGCCAGTTTATTTTGACAGTGTSTCCTAAAACAATCAGCACCATCATCCATACCCAGCTGTATTTGGGCACCCTCCGCAGTAGTTTCAGAAGAAACTGTTTTCTGTGTAGGTCTTTATTAAACAGAAACTAGTGAAGCATCTGCAGCGTAGAGCCTACCAGGACTGTCTTCTCAGGATGATGAAGAAAAGGGAAATTCCAAYTGAATCTAAACAGGTTGATGATGTGCTGAATGTCTTAATCTTTCACCTGAGACAGAAAGGATCCACACTGACAAATACTGACATCAGTGTGGGAATTAAAACCCACACTAACAAATACTGACATCACTTTTCGCAGCTTCAAGAAAAGCCAGTGGTGTCACACTGAGTTTGGAGTTTGACTATTTCTGTTAATAACCAGTATTTTTTTTGAGCACATGTGAATATCTCAAGAAGCAAAAACTGTTGGTATAAAAAAAGCTTCTCCCCAAAAAGAGTCAAAGCCCCAAGGCATCTTTAAAAAGAAAAGCCATTCTGGAATAAACAATAGCAATTTGCTTTGTTTACCTTTCATCATAGTACCTTGTGGCTGGCTCATGGTTTTGGATAGAGTTCCTTTTTGCTGTAAAACACATTTAAGATAATTACAGAAAGTAAATAAAAACAGATGTCTCTAAATCAGAATTGATATTCTGGATATTTCATACGAGCCAATAGTGACCACAGGTTTCAGATTACTTTGCATCTGAACTGAACTTTTGATTTCTAGATAAATCTCCCAAAAGAGAGGAATAAATACCTGTATCTGTCAGGCTGAAGTTCAGAAGGGTAGTCTTTGCTTAGTAGTTAATTCCTAGCCTGAATCCTTTGTCTGGCTTTCAGGTTAGAAAGTATGATTTTGTCTGTCTGGTGGACAGAAAGTATTTGCCATCAGTAGGTGGGATGATACAGCTCTAAAAAGAACATACTTTCACAGCAATATGTATTGCTGTAGTTCTAACAGAAGATGGACAAAATGACTCATGAAGTAGCACCTGGAAGGCAGTAAATTATTGTAGTGCATTTATTTTCTAATCAGCCAGTCAAGGTAGGCTCTCCTTAGTCCTGGTTGTAGGTGCTGTTCTCAGCTGTTTGCTCCTTTCAAGGTTTACAAAACTCCTTAAACTCTCTTCCTGAGGAGACAAAGTAGGAGAATCAGCTTTAGAGAATGCTGCTGTTCTGAAGGAAATTTTGCTATTGCTGTGTGCAACGGAGAAGCTCTCAACAATAGTGAGAACATGACCTTGGGTATACTTGTGAACCAAGTCCTCAGATTTAATGTAGGATTGCGGTAGTTGAGTTACTTCTACATGGCTGAATCTCACATTACATTCTTACTTATTGTGAATACCAAATAAAACATTGTATACTTATACCAAGCGAGTGGTKTAAGTGAACATTAGAGCATCATTTGTGTGTGTTAATAAAATGTACATACGTACATAAAACGTAATGCCAGAATTTTCTCAGTTTCCCTGAATTTTAAAACCAGAGTGGAAATAAAACTTCAGGTGTAATTGGTAGGAGGATCGTATGACTTTCAGTATGACCAAGTTAATTTTGAGTGAAATGAATGGTGAATATCTGTAGCATCTAAACTTAATCATAAGTTTGAATTTCCAGACMATTTTTTTCCTGAGGACAGCATGCGTAGGGTTAAAGACATAGCCGATGACATGGGAAAGTACCTTGGAAATACTTACAGGATTTACTTACTCCAGTTTTGAAAGACTGAAAAGTTAGCCGGCAGTGCATTTACTTCTAGTTAACTAGCAGCGTGTAGGCTAGGCTGACATAAACTGAAAAGCTAGTTGGGCTGTTCATTTTCTTTAGCTGACAGCARTGTTCTCTACTTTTTTCGTGTGAGTCTTTCAACTATGAGTGAGGGAAATGCACATTAATCAGCAAAAGCAAAAAACCCCACAATATGGGGTTAGATGTAGGTGCTAAAACTGTTTGATTTCAGAGCATTGAAATAKAAATGTTTCTTTAAAATTATTTATGCTCAGAACTCTTGAAACTTTCTCCTTTCTTGGTGTGGTACTAGAGCAGTACCATTCAAATCATTAAGAGAACTGCAGAGATCGTTTTGAGCCATTAAACATTGCTGGTAAACTGTTGTTTGTCCCTTCCTTTAGAGGTAATGATTCTATCCTGAAAGATAAAAAATATTTTAGAAGTTTTGACAACTAGAAATTGTCTCCTCATATTTCTGAAATATGTGAATGAAACACAGTTTTCAGCAAGTGGAATGATTGCGGTGACTAACTGTAAGAAAAGGGCTATTGACATCTGCATGTGCTTATGCTGCTCAATTGTATCAAGTGATTGTCAGTTGAATTATATATTTTTAGGTAACCTTCAGACATGATTCTTCAACAGTCGAAGTGCAGGATGACCACATAAAGGGTCCCTTAAAGGTAATAAATTTGTTTTATATTTTGCTAGCACTTCAAAAAGCATTGTTTTTCAGTATAAGACGTAAATGTATATATGGAGTATGGGGTGAAAGTGGAAGGTTCAATTTATTACACAGGCCAGATAGGATCACGAAGCATGAAAGGTAATGCTGCAAAGGTAGTTAGTATACTCTTCATGTTAACTTTTTCCTTTGTAGTTAAAGGGGATGCAGCATACAGGCTGATGCAAGCCTCTGTTCTTTTTGGCCTTAAAGCTAAGAAGTTTGGCTGGCGCTGATTTTTAGTCACTGTTGCTTTGGAAAACTCAGCTGGAGGAGGGCAAGCTCTTATACAAGAGAATGACATCACTCAAATTGGTTCTTGTTCCCCACCTGCTGGCAGGAAATAATCAGCTCAGTTAGTTGGCTTAGAGGAATGAAAGAAAGAAGTTTTGAGGGATACAAATATATTCAAATGAAACTGGAAAAGTATGGTGTATTTAACATAGAATTAGGTTAGAAATTAAAAATTAACTCTGCTAAATACAAAAGTGTTAACTTCATTGCCTGATTTAGAAGCTCTCCAGTGCTAAGTGGCTTTTGTATTTTAGGTAGGAACTGTTGTGGAAGTGAAGAATCCGGATGGAACATACCACGAAGCAGTTATCAACAAATTAACAGATGCAAGTTGGTACACTGTAGGTAAGACAAATAGATATGTATTTGAATAAAACTCATGACTTAAAAATAAGCCTGTGACCTGGACATGTCTTAATCATGGTGAGAAAGGTTTTTTTGGAGATGCTTAGGTGTTCAAAATTTGTATTAAAAAAAAMCAAACAAAAACCACCCAAACCCTAAACTTCTTATTTTGGGTATTTATAAGAAACTGTACCCATCACAATGTGAAATTGGGACTCCCAAATAAAGACCTATTGAATTACTCTATAATTGGTACTGCTTCTTAGATATTTAATATACAATTGTTAAATATTCTGAAGCAAAGTATGCTGTCATACTTCCTTAAAAAAGGAAAAGAAGTACTTTTAAAACACAAGTTGCAATACTTATTTTTCCCTACTCTCAGACTTAGCCCTGATAACAGCTGCTATAAAAACAGACATAGCTTGTTTTTTAAAAAAAAGTATTTTCCTGTTTGTTTTCCCTATTTTCTAATGTGACATTTCAGACTTTAGATGATATATCCGTATGCCCGCAAGCAGGTACAGCTTTTTTTTTTTTTCCCTTAAATGTTTTTTAAGGGCTTTATATACACGGGTTTACTCTTTGATGCTAGGTACCAGTAGATCAATCTGTCTTGGGGAAAACTCGTCAACTGTAGAATGTTAACATATATTCCATCTGTGCACTGGCAGTCTTAAAGGTACTACAGGAAGTGTATTGATTCTTGAGAAACTACATATTCCTCTCCTTGGCAGATAACTGGGATGTGGGAAGACAAAGACCAGGTCTTGAAAGAACCTTAGCAAGACTTAGTTATTTTGAGATATTAAGAGTTGTTATTGATGAAGTGATGTTGAACTAAAATTACTATGATTTGGTCAAAAACTTTGTGAAGGGACAGATAGATCTGAAGTAGCACCTTTCCAGAACTTGTTACTTCAGACCATTTATGCCACAGCAGCAGTAGCAGGCAGGATTTAGAGGAATAACTGTTTTGAGGCTGCTTGAGGACTTTAAGAGCATCTGTGTCTGTCTTAAATTCATAAGATGTTGTCTCAATAGAAATTGTATATCAGTTTGTTTATATGTATTTTTTGGTGCTACTATGTCCCTACCAAAGGAAGATAGGAACGAAATTAAATTTAAAAAAAACAACTGGTATAGCCTTTTAAAATTAGTAAAGCACAGTTATATAAATACATGAAGTGTCCTTAGTTTATTTGCCTGTCCTATAAAAATTCCTCAAAAAGCTCATTCTAATCCTGGTAAATAGATACTGTTTCGTCATTCATATAAATGTGTCTTTAGAAAGTTTAAGTGATATTCTTAACATTTAACTCTGTGTTTACTATGAGGAAAAAAAAAATAATAGGATTTTTTGTTTTACTAAAAATGCAAATTGTACATGTTCAAAAGTAGTCTTACCGCTTCTGCACGTTTTTCTGTCACTGCGTTACTTTTTCTCAGAATTCAAAGTGGTTTTATTTGCATTAAGTTGCCTTTAAGTTGCCTCTTTTTTTTTTTTTTCCTATTCCTTGCAATTTCAGAATAGGTGTTTTAAATTCATTACACTCCTGTATGTCTGCTCAGTAGGTTGTTTTGAGGATGTTTCATTAGATTAGAAAGTCATATGTGTTACAGCCATATGTGCTATGCTGGCCACACATGTCTTTCAGGGTGGTGAAGCTTTTCCTTTGAATGTATTCATGTTACRGAACAAGATTAAGAATCCCTCCAGCAGGGAAGAGGCCACAAGCAGATTACCACATAGGATACATAATGTGGCTACCTATCTGCTCTGAATAGGTTTACCTCTGTTGTAGTCAGCTTATCCCCTGAAGTGGATAGATTTTTTTTTTTTTTTAAAAGTCTCTTGTTATGTAAGGAGACTGTTATGTTAATTAACACAAACTGAATTAGGAACCTGCTGCCTTCTACTTCAGTTAACCAAGGGGGGGGGCTTAATTGTGTGTTGACCATTTGAGATGCAGCTCCAAATCTATGTGTTTTCTTGTGCGGTTCTTGCCCTTGATACTTTTCAACAAATTTTGAAGTGACAGATGTGCATCTGTAACTGATATTTTATCACTAAACAGTACTCAACAATTACTGTAGTATAAAACACAGACTGGGGAATGGTAGTCACAAGGGGAAGCTTGTTCGTCAACAGTACGGAATTTTATATAGGGATGAAAAACTCTCAGAACTAGGTAAAAGTTACTTTCATAATAACTAAATCCTAGTCAAGAATTTTGATGTACCTTGCTGCTTTTTGTATATTTTTATTTYAATCAGTAAATGTTGAAAATAGAGTATAGCACCCACTATGTGAAAGCCAAAAGTGGCTGAAAATTAATATCTCTAATCTTGCCAGGCATCTTTTGCCAGTTCACAGCCATTTTCCTAACACTGTTATTTTGACTCTTGTTTGTGAAAGTGTTTACATATTGTTCGTTTTCTACCACATGATTGAATTCTAATGACACTTGACAGAATCAGGCTCAGCAGTAGTGTTAATAGACRGAAGAGAAGATTTGGGTGAAGGTGAAAGAGACATGTTAAGAAATTGCTGAAACTTTTAATGTAATATTTTAGATTAATCTTGGGGTTGTTTCTGTGCCCCCGAAAGTCTTCAAGGTCACTGCAGTGTGCGGACAAGAATATAATTGTTACACTAACTGTTATCGCTGTCAGGGAGGGGAGAAGAGGTCAGTTCTTGTCTCACTGAACAGTGCAAGCATAGCCTGAGAGTTAAAACTTGTACTTAACGAATGAAAACTTGGTGATCTGTAGAAGACTTGACAAAAGTTTACTTTTTATATGACCAGTTTATCAGCTTCTGAAGATACCACCTTGAATGTGTGCAGTGCATTTCAGGATTCAAAAGGATAAAGTATATAGCTGAAGCCAACTGTATTATGAACTTGTTCCCAGCTGACCTAGTGATAGCAGAGGTGGTGGAAAGTCTAGAAACCGGGAGCTCCACAGTTTTCTCACTACAGCTGGTTTTGATGATTGTCCGCACTTTGATTGTCATCTTCCTTAGGCTGATATCACTTGTTTTGTGTTGAATGAGTTCAGTAAAGAAAGATGTTGAACTTTCATATAACATTAAACTGTAACTTTTTTCTCATAATATCCATTTGTGTTTCTCCATAGTAAGCATAGTTTCCATTTGAGTGTTGTAGTTCTGGTTATGTAATAAAGTTCTGCAAAAATTGAAAATGCTTGAAGAATAGTTTTTCAATTCTAGCTTGCATTGATTTTTAATTTTGTGTCCTGATCCGTGAATTGTCTGCTCTACTACTGATTACTTAAGATTCCATTTAACATATGCAAGCATGGAGTAGCTATGGTGAGACAGCAGCTTATGTGTTTGGTCGATCTGTGCAAATACTTTACTGGATATGCAGAAGTATTCTGGTACAGCTTTGTTTTAAGGACTGGCTACAGGAATATGTGGTCTCGTTCTTTCTGACATCTAAATCAATCACGTACTGATATCCTGATTTAAGTAAAATAATCTTTTTTTTCTTGCCTCRCTTCTTACCTGGTGACAGTATTTGATGATGGTGATGAGAAGACTCTTAGACGCTCTTCCCTGTGTTTAAAAGGAGAAAGACATTTTGCTGAAAGCGAGGTAATGGAAGAATTTTTATATGACAACTTTTTATTTAGAAAAATAAAAAAGTGTTATTTTCAGTACCTCAGTCTTCAGTATGTTATGTACATCCATGCTACTAAAAATGGGGATTATGTAAAATACAGTCTACAGGGTCTGGTTTATTGTTCTTTTTAAATCAAGAAATACAATTAAGTTTCACCAAATTGTGTAAACTAAGAAACAAAAGCAACATTTCATATTTTTCATTTTTATATTATTAATGGTTCATAGATTGTAGATCACACAAGAAACAGTGATCACACAACTACTTAGCTTTATATAAAAAACTATCTTTAAGTATTCATTGGAAAAATCAAAATATGGTACATGAAAAAATTAATATACATCTTTGGACATAATTAATTGCTGTTGGATTTKAGGTAGATGATCAAGTCTAATTTGTAATAGCTGATAAACTTGAAAGATCACTACTTTTCTTTTAAAAGGCAAATTGTAAGTTGCTGTTACCTGTTAATCTGAAGACCGTTATCAGTATTTTGAAGCTGGTTGATGTCTTCAAGTTTATTTGCATACTAAAGTATTCAGACATTTGTAGCAAATTTCAAATAGTTGACATTTCAGAATGAGAGTTATTCCTTCTTATTATGTAAGACAGTCTGGACCAATGGGCAGATTTATGTAAACATGTTAGCTTATTGGAAAGCTACTGAAGATGGGGGGTTTTTTGCTTTACATAAATACGCTTTATTATTGTAGTCAGCTGAGCTTGTTGTCTGCTTACTGCATTCTTGTGAAGGTTCAGATACCTTCTAGAATCCTAAGTCAGGATTAAACACATGTAAAGAAGAGGGCCTCATTAGATACCTAAATCTGGATTCAGATATAAATGCCATAAATGTAAAGATTATGTTGTTCATTCAGTTAGCTCTTTGTTATTAATGATCAGCACTCCTGAAAATTAGATTGCTTCTGTTCCATAAATAYTATTTTAATATGGTTTCAGGAGTATTACTTTATAGTAAGCAGGTTGAAAATTTTAGTCTGTAATGTATGGCTTTGAGACCCATTTGGCTGAACGAGAGTAATTTCAGATTATTTTGTCAGATTCAAAGAAACCTTACATTCAGGTGACTCCTACTTTATATTTTATCATCATTCTTATTGTCTTAGCTTTTGACGTCTTGCCAAAACTCACAGATAGGCAATTCATTGTCACCAGCCCTCAATGAAGCACATGTTGTGCATTTCTAATAATTACCTCATGATTGCATAGCTACTCAGCAGGGAAGATTGCATCTCCAGTTTCTTTTGTAATTAGACCAGTGCCATACGATTGTCTTATTCTGATGTTGCTTTAGCTTCACCTCTGACTTCCGAAATCTGTGGGATCTTTTAGGATGTCCACCACATTCAGAAGTGATCATTCATTTACTTCAAGATTTAAAAAGCCAGTTTTATTGTCTCTGTGTCCAGTTCTGTCTGACACAGAATATTTCTGAGATTCTTGTTGGTGTTTCACGTTTAAAAATTCATATGTGACTCAGAAATATAATTTGGATGACCGTGTTTACTTTGGAAGGCTTAATGCCTTCTTTCAAAGAACAATAATAAGTGCCTATACAAAAAAAACTGTACCATGAGCCTTCAAATCTGGAATGGTTATTGAAACAGGTAACAGCAGTCTTAGGGAAAGAAGATACTTGATGTCCATGAAGTCCTTCTGTTGATGCTTTAGCATTCTCCTTGAACAGAGAAAGTTCGTTCTTCCTCTCTTTTTGTTTTGATGCTAATATAGCATCAGTTGGCACCCTCTCAGTTATCAATATAGCAACCTCTTAAAATTGTTTTAGACTCTTTCTCTCCAATATCAAATTATGAATTGCTAACAAAAATACAATTAACTTGTCATGTTTGCTGCTACTGAGTTATCTTGCAGTTTCATTTCATAGAGGATCTTTGTTCATTTATAAGTAGATGATTGGGTGTTTAGTCTGATGACAGGACAGGCAGAAAATTCATCCTGTAGAGATGGAGTATCCCAGGTCAGCAGAATACCTGATACTTAATTCTCTGCGTTTGAATGCTCCAAAGGCATGGCTTCTGGGAAGAATTGTCTATGTGTGTTGGATGAAAGTTAATTATTCGGAGGTGGGGAGAAAGTGTTGGGAAAAACTCAAACCAAAACACATTACTTTTAAAATTAAAGCAGTGATGTCTCTGCTGTACTTCTGTATTTCTTTTGTGGTGAGAAAGTCTCTTTATTGACAAAAATTACTTTAACCAGATTATACAAACTTAAAGTTTTGGAAAATAACTTAAGCCAGGTTTTTTATATGTATGTGTGTATGTATTTTTTCATTGCAACAGACATTAGATCAGCTTCCACTTACAAATCCTGAACACTTTGGGACTCCTGTTATAGGAAAGAAAACAAACAGAGGAAGGAGATCCAACCATATGTAAGTTTAACATCTTTATATCTGTGCTGTCTGTATTAAATTCTGAAGCTTTCAGTGTGTGTGGAGTTTTATTAGTTGTATGTTTAAGCTTCTCTTATTCAAAAAACAGGAAGCTATATGAAAAGTGTTGTTTAGCACCCAGACTGAAAGTCAGGTTTACGTGTGTTGTTGCATGCAAGGATTACAAGAAGTCTTCATGTAATCAGTATTTAAAATAGTACCGGGTATAAGCAAGGGGTTTTTCTTGTTTTTGTTACTTAAGTAAAAAAAGAAAGGGGCATACGAAGTGGAAATGTGTTGTTAAGCTATATTCAGAAGCTTCTCTGTAGTTGAATATTAGTATCATAAGCGTGTTGGACTCAATCTAAAACCATTACAGTGCAGTCTTTGTCCAGCTGATATGAAGTCTTTGTAGAAGGTACTAGAATCCTCATGTAGACCTTTGGTTTCTCATTACAAGGTCTCTCAGGGGCTTTTAGAAATAGGTGAACAGTATTACAGTTTGCAGCAAAGCTTATTGATAGAAAAATAAAGCTCAAGAGTAGTGACTTGATTTCCTAGGTGCCAAAATTCTTGGTAGTTGTGATCTTGAAAAACCAGTGTTAAATACTCCACTGACTGTTGTTCTTTGTTTGTGGGTGGAATTTTTTGGTGTGGATTTCTTGTGTGKTTTTTTTTGTTTGTTTTGTTTTTTGTTTTTAAAGTTGAGGTGGTAGTGGCTGGGGTGGGAAGGGAGTTTTCAAGCTTGGATTACCCTTTTATATCTGTCTTTTTGATAGCTTGAAATAAATATTGCCCTCTATACRTAGAGTTACTATAAATTTACTCAATTACTGATTTACTGATTTGTGATGTATTGAAGGGAAAAGATGGAAGAAGCTGGCATATACCACAGAGAATGTGATTGCAGCATCCTTGGTGTCTGTGACTGGATTGTTGTTTTCTCTGTTTCTGTAACCATACAGGACATTGTTATGGCAGAAACAACACACTTTATCTTATGGTTAATACTAACTGAACTGAGTAAAAAGACAAATTGCACAGATACTGGTATAACTGAGCTGGGTTGTAATCTCTCTAAAATAGTCCTGGCTTTCTCTCTGGTCCTTGACTTCTTTCTCTTCCCACAAGAGATTCTCAAACCCCAGAAAGCAGTCTTGAAAGGCTTTCATACTGTATTTTAAAAGAAGTCACTACTTTAAAAAAGGATGAAAACAGTRCTTTATCAGTACTGCAAATGATGACATAAAATTAGGCTGGGGAAGATGAAACATAATTCACCTTAGACTGTGAATCAGTTGTCGTCTTTTACACAAATGCTGTGAGTCTTCTGTTAATATTGAACTTTGTACTCAAAAATAGTTATGTGAAGAATGGAAGATAGCTTTTGAAATTCTGCTTGTTGCGCCCATTGAACACACTGTGTATTTTCTGAGAATTAACCTTCAAAGTGACTAGTAAAAAAAGACATGTCTAGAGAGAGCCGGGAGTGCTCACTTTTTTTTTCCTTTTTCTTTCTCTCTGTTTTTTTTTTTTTTTTTTAAACCAGTTGCAATTAATTTTAGTTGGAGTAGTTTTGTACATTTAGATTCCCCATATGGTTAAAACCACGTGCAGCTTTGTGCTGGMACAGTCAAAACAATGAGCTAGAACCCTTTTTAATCAAAATGTATTTGCACCTTTGCCCATCTACTTACATTCCAACACTTCATTCAATGTGAAATTGAAACCGTCATTGAAATGCTTCACTGCACGTCTTTAAAGAACTTTTTCAGAATAAATAGACTTCTTTTTCTCTTTGCTATTCATCTTCATAGCTGATGTTTCTTCTTCAGAGATTTGTCCTCTCTCAAAATAGCTTTTTATTCTGTATGGCTGTTAAGGTAAAAGCATAGAGATTAAGAGGAAAACCAAAACAGTTTAGCTTAATGTTGGTCCAAAACCACTGCCACAGTATTTTTGAACAGTGCTTCACTAGGGCAGAATTCTTGTTTTGAGTGTCCTGATAGTGCACTTCTATTCCTCCATGTGGATGCATGGTGGTGTTTTGTTTGGTTTTTGCATGTGTTACATGAAGATGTGCATTTCTGAGTTTGTAATGTTTGAGTTGTTATTATAATATCCTTATAAATACTTCTATTTATTTTTATCCTAAAACACTTAACAGGCAGTTGAAGTCACTATTATTTATGCCTCCTCGACAGTTAGCTTTGGATCTCCTGTAATTATAATATGCAAGTTTTGAATAGTTGAGTTTTAAGTCTTTTTCTGTTGTTTAGTCCTGAAGAAGAATCTTCATCCTCTTCTAGCGATGAAGATGAAGATGATAGGAAGCAAAGTGATGAGTTATTAGGAAAAGTCGTGTGTGTGGACTGCTTCAGTGTGGATAAAAAGAAAGCTCTGTGGTTTCCAGCCTTGGTAAGAGTTTCATCTTTATTTTAATTTTGTAAAGTTTAATTCCATTTCTAGGCACAAAAGAAAGGTGGGTTTTTAATTTTCAATGGATTAATCTATATTTTTATTAGAACGTAATAGGTTTCTTCAAATTGGACCGTATTATAACAGTCAAAGGAAATATTATATATGTAAATATGTTTACAAAAAGTGATTGCTAACATGGCTTCAGTTTTTCCAAACAGCCAGAACTTGTTGACCTAATTCCAGCTCAACAGTATGTTCAGTACTACTGAACTAAAATTTCAGGGCTTTTTTCCAAAGCTATTGCTTGCCATTTTTCTGAACTACCAAGTTTTATCAAGGAAGACAATATAAAGAAGTGCAAAGAGAGGGGAAGTTTAGTGATTACATAGATATTCTTTTTCTAGGTTCAATATAAACCCATTTGATAATAAAATCAAATGCTTTTTCTTTGTTTCTATGGTGGGTAGTAAAGAATTGCCAATAAATTTCCTTTAAAATAACATTGTAGTCTTTTAGTACAAATATTTTCTATCTTCCTTTATTCTGCTTTACAAATAAAATTCTAATAAAATATCACTGTTAGCCTAAGGATTGCATATAGACTGACTGATATATTTGGAAATCAATGTATTTCCATATGTGGTACCTTCTAGACCATGCTTTTTAATTTTTATTTTATTATTAATTGTAAATCTTTGAATAATTTCTCCCTGGCAATGAAAGCTTAAAATGTTCATCTAATTTCAGGAAGACTTGTGCTCTGCTTTTGAAAAGATGCCATACAGTAACATTTAATTCTTCTTAGTGTGTGCAATAGCTCTCATTTGCAACTTTCTACTTGTCACCTCCTGTGTCTTGTAATGCAGTCCAGAGGCTTTCCAGCAGGAYTTCTTTTGGAAAAGTTGGTGGGAGAGAATGAGTCATTGAAGTCTCTTTTACAACAAGGGAGAGGGCAGAATATGCAGCAAGGAGATACCATGTTAATGACAGATAGCTTTAAGAGAGGTTTTCAGTAATAGACAAGAAAATTGAGCTGTTTCTTTACTGAAAGCTGTCATCAAGATAGATGCAATATTGCCTACCTCACAGTTGCACTCTAAGAAGCGGTCAGTTAGACTGGCTTGAGCTGGTTTATGTCACACTGTTGGGTTAGCCCTTCTGGTCATGCACGTAACAGATAGCAGTTTCCATGGCAGCCTCTCTGGTAGGTATTAGGCTTGCATGTGACTAATGTAGTCCTACTTAGGATAGCTGTGGGTCAGACCTTAAAGATTAACTGAATTGTTGCTTATTCTCCCAAGGTATACTAAAGTTACACAGTATTATTTTTTTTCACTTTCATTTGGAGATTGGAATAACTCATTCTTTATTGAAAGCTTCCTGCAACGAATGAGAAGCAGTTGGGGGATAAAGTTTGAGGGTGGAGCTCGTTAACTCTGAAATAGCTTATCCTAGATTAACTGTTATTTTAGTAATCAGGTTTATAGCTCTGCAAATAAACATCCTATTGCATTTAACCTGAAAGGTTGTGCCAAAGAATAGGTTTATGCCCTAAATAGCCTTTTTTTTTTAATCCCCTCCCCTGTAGCTATGCCTCTCCATTCTTTTACCTTGTAAGCAGGTTACCTCTACTATATCAACAAAGTAATTTTATCTTATTACTGATAAATTTACCTTTAGCTTTATTTTATGTTAATTGTAATTATGTGAATAATGAAATGAAAATTCAGGTTTAATATGCTGAAGAATACGTATCCCAGAATTACTTTGTTATTAATGATACTGTGTACAGATACGCATTGTGTATATAAGCACAGAGGACATTGTGCAAGTTTAGTATGTGAAAAGAAGTTCAGGGATTAGTCTAAACCTTTACAGCAAATAACAGTTAAGATTAGTAGTGGAAACTCATTACTTTGGTTATCAGTCCTATAATCAGATAGCCTGTCACTTACAAATGTGAAACTGTAGAGGTCTAAATTTGGTAAAAATTATTCTGAGGACTCAGTAATGGACTACATTGTTTTAATCCTGTATGCATGTTTGGGTTTTTTGGTAGGTTTTTTTGTTTGTTTGGTGTTTTCTTTTTTTTTTGGGTGGGGGGGTGTGGTTGGGTTGAGAGCAATGGCTAATTGGAATTGTAAAAAGCCCTGGCCGTTGCTCCTTATGTCAAAGAGTGTGATTTAGCCTCATAGCATTGCTTAGTTTTAATGTGTACTTAAAGGCTTTTGGAAGGTGCAGTGAGGAAATCTGCTTGCAGCATTTTCAGAAAATTGAGTTTACATAGAATCGTCTCTCTCATCCTCCTGTGACTCCAGTGGAGTTTGTTTTGCAAGGAAATTGAGAAAACTTGATTCAGGCAAAATTGAGGTGATGTTGCTTGATGTAAAGGCACTAGATGAGATTGAGGTAAGCTGTTTTCCAATCTCTGAATGGATTTCTGGCTACTAAGATCTTGATGCTTCTGGAAAACCAATAGCTAAAGCCAGAAGGGCCTTTTACCATCTTTAGAGAGGTAGGAGATTGCACCTGTCTGCTTCAAATGGGGGATGATAATCACTGTCTTTTACCTTGATATTAAAACGCTGTTGCAAACTGTATCTCAAACTGCATTTCAGTTAGTAAGTTGTAGTTTTGTAAAGTAATTTCTTTGGAGACTGTAGAATGCATTGAATTTGGAGACTTAGGCTGTTAAGTTTTATTTTTCTTGAGAAGCATATTTAACCTATGCTCTGTGATATGCAACTCTGTTTCCAAACCAGCTTTTGACTTTACCTTCTAAAACGCTACATGGCTGGTGACCTATGTAAGGAGGAAAAAACCCTTTTGTCGCGCAGTATCTTTATGTGTTTGGTGGAAAAAGTAGGACTGAAAGCAGTTGGTGTAAGAGAGAAGAGGTATTTACCAGCTAAATTAGGGCTGCAGTCATTTGCTGCTCCTTGGGGTTTTGTAGCAGCCAGAACTTTCTTAATTTTCAGGGAACTACCCACATTTTGAGACAGGAGAGATGAGTGATGAAGAGGGTTGCTTTTCTGTTCTATAACTCTGAAAATTCAATATATATATTTTATTAAATTCCTGAAGCTTTTTAATTAGCGACTTGTACACTAGTTTAACAAAACTTAAATAGCTTTTAAAATTGCAACAAATAATTAATATGTTGTCTCAGTGCTAGACTTGATTAGTCTACTTCTTGAATTAAATAACCTATCGTAATACTTGTACTTGAGGCACTTTTCTCTCCTAGGTAGATAACTTATGAATCTTCCATAATAAAATTGCATTTCATAAATCCTGTATGCCTTTGTTTTTGAAATTGTGTGTGATTACATCCTTGCAATTTCTGGAAGTTTTTCAGAAGAGGTCTCTTAACTGAGGTGGCAGCACTTGGTGGAAGTTCTGTCCTTTTAGGATGAGGAGTAGAATAAGCTGTAGTGGCATGACAGGTACTTAACTTTTGTCAGAATGCTGTTCTTACTTGCATCTCTGGCAGCAGCTGTCAGTTCCCTGCGGGAAGCGAGCATAACTCATGCATTCAGTAATTTCAGGAGGTCATCACTCCTGTGTTTTGAGGGATCTCAGTTGCTCACACCTCAGTGTTGCAAAAGAGGAATGAACCCAAAAATTTTCTGAGAAGCGTTGGTATATACGATTACTTTCTTGTTTTTCCTTTTTCTCTCTAAACTTTGCATTTGTAATATCTTTGCAGGTGGTTTGTCCAGATTGTAGTGATGATATTGCAGTGAAAAAAGACAATATTCTCGTTCGCTCTTTCAAGGATGGCAAATTGTGAGTAGGAATGTAGAATGTTGAATAAAATCTTTACCAGTCAAGTGAAATGTAGTATGAGATGTGTTGGGTAAAGTATTAATAACATCAGTAAGCTCAGTAAGTTTCTGCCAAGATTTTTCTGATGTTTAGAAAACTGCTAACAGCCTGCACTGTGATGAAATTAGTCTTGAACTTTGTCATTATTAATAATGGGATGCATAAATCTATCTGTCTTAGTTTTAATGTCATTGCTACAATGGTGGCAAACAAGGCAGTATTTTTTGACTTCGAGAATGGCCTGAGACTCTTTCCTGCTCTGGTTGGAATAGAGCACTGCTTTTTAGAGATGTGGCCATAAGCTTATACAGCTACAGTAGGGGGTGTGTGGGGGTGTGTGTATGCATGCATATACACCACAGGCACACAGAAATTCTCTTTCTTTTTTTGAGGTAGTAAGGCATATGTTTATCTCAGTCTAGACTACAACTGCATATTCTCATGTTTTTTTCAAAGAGCCGTAATACTACTCAAAGTAGGAAAGAAAATAGAGAAACCTAGAAAACCAGACTGTATTGTATTTGCAATAGAATAAGGAACTCTGTTTTTAAACTCATGTTGATCTGGGAGGGTGCTTGTTGGATGACAACAGAATCCTTTTTTCTAAGTTTTAGTTTTTATTTAAAAAGTTGCAGCTATTTACTCTGCTTGGTTCAATTCAAGAGAATGCTTTTGCAGAAAGGATATTGAAATATTTAACAGTTCATTGTGATTTAATTACTCAGTAAGTCTAGGCTATTGCTTTACCATAGTATAGTTATTCAGGCATCAGTGCATGTCACTGGAGAAACACACATAAGCATGTGTGCGTACAAGCACAAACCCCCCACSCCCCAGAGCTGCAGTTCAGATTTGCTTCCTTGGATATAGCCACAGTAGAAATTAAAAAGTGCTTTGTTCTTTCAATCTGGAAGTCTTTCATTTCATACTGACAATTTATACTAATACTCATTTATGTTYTAAGCAAGGTAGGGTTTTGTTGTTTGTGGGTGAGTAGTTACTTGCTAAATTAACGTGAGATTTTCATTAGGTAATATATATTTGGAAGATTCCAGAAACTACCAGTTAGTGGAAGAAGAATGCTTTCTTTAATAAGCAGTGAATGCATATGGATGGTTTAACTAAATTTATGTAGAAGTTTTTATTTCAATCCACTGACTGACTAATACTGTACCAGACTTACACTATAGAATTGTCAAGATATACTTCATATGCTGCTTCTGTATGTTTAGTGAGTACGGTATAGTCTTAGTGATAGCTCTGTATTATACTGTTAATTTAGCTTCAAAATATTTTATTTTTTTTTAACACTTTCTAAATTATCTAGTGTTTCTGTGCCAAGAAAAGATGTTCGRGAGATTAGTGAAACTTCACCAAAGCCTGACGCTTTGTTAAAACAAGGTAAAAATAACTTTCTATGAGAAAACACRTGTCTGTATTTACTTTGTTACATAAATTGGACCAAATTTATCGTAGATTGGTTCATGTCTCGAAAATGCTAAAATACAGGATCTTTTCCTTTAGCATAATATATTGAAGGAGAACACTTCTGAAAATCTAGAGGAACTTTTTTAAGAAAAAACAAAACAAGCCACAAAACCCCCCCCCCCGAAACCCAACAACAACAACAAAAAAAGAACCAACCAACCAAAAAACCCCCACTCTACCGCACTTGTTTTAAATGTAGACAAACCAAACAAAAGATATAATCATATGGCTCACACTGTCTTTATGGGTTATTTAGTATTCAGCCTTTTGTATTAGACCTTCATAGAGTTATTCTCACTGTAGTGCCCGTAATAGTTATAAGTAAATTGCCTTTATGCACTCTCAAGAAACTGGAATTGCGGATTCATTTGAAAGTTTAAGTTTGTGTGGTTAAACTCTTAAAATTAGCTTGTGCTTATTTCTTCCTCCTTCTCCTCCCTGTTCAATATATGTAAACCACAGTGTAAACCTGTTGGAACAGGGGTTCTCTCAGTTAAATTTTCATATATGCCCTGATACAGAAGATCCTTATTTGTGTCTATAGACACTAACATGGTAATAATCCTAATAATAGCTCTGAATAATTTGATGTGCAGGGAACACTAGGCCAATTTGGCTGGGTAAGACAAATAAGGGTGGACAACACGGGGTTGTTGTTGAGGTTCTTTGAATTTGGGGGTGGAATTGTTAATTAGCAGTCTTTCTTTCTTCTCCCCTTTCCCCCCACCCCCAACTACTTTTTTTGATTAAAACATTTGGTCAAACTGATACTTCCTGCACTGCTAACAAATGCTGGTCCTTTTRCAGCTTTTGACCAAGCCCTTGAATTCCGTAAAAACAGAACTGTTCCTAGTAACTGGAAAACAGAATTGAAAGAAGACAGCTCCAGCAGTGAAGCTGAAGAAGAGGAAGAGGATGAAAAAGAAAAAGAGGATAACAGCAGTGAGGAAGAGGCAAGTGAAGTTAGTAAAGGGCATAGATACACAACTGATAAAAATTAGCAAGACTGTAATAYTTAAGTAGGTCTTTTTAACATTTGGGAACATTTAACATGTTAACATAGGCAACATTGTTAACATAGGCAACATTATTGCCTCTCAGCTTTCAAAATCTTTATTCAACACAGATCAGTTAATATGAAAATAGCGACTTGAAAATCTAACAAATATCTTCAAGTTACTAAGCAAAAAMCATGTAGTCAAAAGGTTGAGTCATTAGGGACTAATGAAAAATAGAAATTAAAACTCAAARGAGGTTCCTGTTTTAGAATCTTTCCCATGCTGATCTTAATGCAGTGGCAGAARGGGTTGCAGTACCTACTAGGGACTGAGCAGGATGAAGAAGGGTAGATATTGGTGTCTGCTGTCACATACATATTGTTTTTTCTAAAACAAAAAAGGTTGCCTTTACTTGGGTGTATTTCTAAATGGAACTTACCTGCTAGCTGTTAGAAAGTCTGGCTGTCTTCTAACTGGGAAGATCTGTGTAGCTAAAAAAAATACCTGTTTCTCCTACAGCATATGTGGTGCTTAAATAATTTTTGATAACTTTAAAACAAAGATCTCTTTCTGTTTTCTTTGAAAACACCAGGAATTATGTCTTGCAACTATATGTAAATCCAGACTGGCCTTTTCTTTGCACATGGTCGTTCAGTATTGGAAGGCAAATGAGTTTTTTTTTTTCACTGATGTAGAACTTCTGGTTTCTTAGGGTGACATTAATTCCTGGGCTATAATGTCAGTCATGGCCTAGATGGGTTTCCAGTTTGTAGTTCACTCTCCCTCCAAATAAACAGTTGTTTGCCCTTCTATAATAATGCAGTGTGTTGTAGTGTGCAAAGGGTGTAGTTTCTCTCCATAGTTTGTCTTGCATCTGCTTTATTGTATATTATGACAGTGTTGATTTATTTTTCCATTTGTGGCCATGGAGTGAGTTCTGTGCATGCTAACATMATGCTACTGTAAATAGCTGCTCACATGAATTATGATAAACTTTTCACCTGGCTATAGAGCTGTTACCCCAGTATGTACCTGTGACTTACCACACATTCCAAGCCACAGGGAAGTTTGCTATCTTTTACACAGGAGCTGCATCTGAGGAGGCAACTCTAAGCTGTTACTGACCTGTGTTCATGGCATATTTGAAAAATAAACCAGACTAGGCTGGCATGGGCCTGCTGATCTATATAGATATATGATATATATAGGAGCATCTATATATCTATAGGAGTGTGTGTGAATATATGAAAAATTCTCATTGGTGGCCCTCAGGCCATCCATCTGGTCCTGGTACTCATGAACTAGGAGGGGAAAAAAAAAAAGCTTTTACATATGTCACTGCAGGCTTCATATATGGATGCTCCTATCCTATATATATTCACACACACTCCTATAAGTATATAGATGCTTCTATATATATATCTATATAGATACATAGATGCTCCTATCCTGTATAAATAGGAGTTGGCATGCAAACCCTCTCTACTTCTAAGAAGAGGAGTTGCCTTTTTTTTTTTTCCTTTTTTTTCAAATGGAAGAGACTGGAAAATGGCCTTCCTTTCCTTTAATAAATCTGACAGTAGGTAAAAGAGTTGACAAAGACCCTCTCTTCCAGTGCTGGGCTATAATACTGTGTGAATTTTATGTGTTGCAAAAAGCGTGTTGCTGCTTTTCTGGATTTATTATCATACATATAAGCCACTTTCTTTTACCTTTGTGACATTAGAGACTGCAGAGTGATCTGCTAGCACTATGGTTGTCTAACGTAGAAATAAGCAAAGATTACAGAATATGACATGCCTGCTTCAAACCATTATCTAGGAAACCTTGTCATCTAACTTCTTGATTATTTAAGCAATTCCGTAAATGTTCGGAGATTATTAACAGATAATGTTATCATAGTATAATATGTACTGATTTAGATATTCTGAGAAAGTGAAAATGCTTTTCAGMGGCATACAGGGTCTTAAGCTTTCCCTCTTATTACATTTTCTTAGAAAGTTAGTTTGGTCTCTATTGGGAAGATTAATAAGGATTATCCACTTGCCATTCTGGCACCTCTGTGGATTATCACGTTTGAGACGTAAGAGTATTCTTCAGTCATTGGATCTTATGGTGAAGAAGGAATGGCAGTGTTTTACTCGGCCTCTTCATCACCTTTATTTTAGTTCCCCTAATATTTAAAAAGCCTATGTTCCTTCCTTAAAACTTTTGTTGGGTTTCCTGAAGGTTTAGTTCAATCACACACACACAGCCCCGTACACACACCCCCAATGCTCTGTGGGACCATTTCCTTATGGCAAGTGTTGTCTTGTTGGTAAGGAACATGGGAAACCCAAGTAGGTGCTCCTGATCTCTTTGCTGTGATCCAGTGTATGCTGGTAAAAGTCCTTTCCAAATACCTGTTATGTGACATTAAAATAAACAAAAACAAACTCCAAAACTATATCGATTCCACTCAAGCCATTTGTTCTCTATGGTCGTATTCAAGCTTTATGATTGCAAGCTGAATCCTTTGCTTGCTAGCAGTGTTTCCTTTACCACCTTTGCCTGTGAAATATGAATGTTCTTAACCAGGCGTTTGTCTGTACTATATGCRGGGCCGCAGCATCACCTCATACCTATCGGTGAAGAATTGCTAGATTGCCTGATTTCTGATGCCCCCGCCCTTTGAGGATGTATTTAGTATACTGGTTGCAGTTCTTTACCCAGCCTGTCCTTGTTGCTCATTGAAGTAGCCTGCTCTGAGCTCTGCTGGTATACTAGGTATCAGATAGATGCTCATCATGTAATGCCCCTCGCAGAGACTTTYCTTTTGCATTGCATTTGCAAGACTGTGGAATACTTTCATTGCATTTCTGTTGATAATTATACCTAAATGACAACTGTTTCAGCATATTGTGAATACTGGTGCTTTGTTTTTTGTCTATTTGCTCCGATATGTCCTCCAAGTGCATTTAATGCAGAAAGGGAAGTATAGCATAAGAAAAAAAACTATTCACTGGTAATAGTTATGGCCTTCCTTGACCTTATCTTCAGCCACCCATCTCTTTATTAAATAGTTTCAGCAAATGTTATGGGGAGGGGGGGTTGGGTTTGGTTTTGTTTTGTTTTGTTTTTTCCTGTTGTGTTTAATAGTGATATTCTGTTTCTATTGATTTCTCAACTGTCTTGCTATAAAGACAGTATGTTTTGTCCCCTTGCTTCAGGGTAGGTGGAGCTTTAATATTTAGTACAAGGAGACTATTRAAGAATGGAAAAGATAAACATGGAATGAAAATACACTAAAGAAAAATAATTTYTTTTAGATTTACTGAATAACTTTTATTAGTTATTTTTGGAAACTTCACAGGCAGTATTAAAAAAGTATGCAGAAAATTAATCGACTATATTTGGTGTATTGTTTTGAAGTAGTTTAGTCATCAGAATTTCTAAGAATGCTGGTTATACTAATATCTTACTGCTACTGGTTGTGGCAAGTCTCATTTCCTAAGGAAATTATGAGGTGTTGTAAAATAAGCCATAGTGCTTTGTTATGAAACTCCACTGTTTATTAGTCTAAGTAGATCTAATACAAAGGTTTATTAGTGCAATGAACTGAACATCCAAAATATCCATTGTTATTTCAGTTCTGGGACTGATCCTGCTCACCACGCATTCAGCCCATGGCAGTATGCATGCAGCGCTGTTGGCTGCGGTTTGCCAGTACCGTGGATTAGAACTCCTAAGAAAGCGCAAGCACCATTCTCTGTTTCACTTCATCCCTGAAAGTGACATAGTGTATCCAGACATCAAGGAGTCACTTAACTGCAGTAGAAATAGACCTGAGATTTCTGATGTAATCTCTTGATCATTAATAGTGATGTCTCTCAGACTTTCTGCGTAAATGGACAAAATTGAGAATACATCTTGACTTATGGTATCACTTATGATACTTCAATGATCATCAAAAATCCAATTTCAATGTGTCTTTACAGTTACTATTTTACATATTTTGAAAAACTGTTTGTAGTTTATAAAACTTATTTCTATGTGGTATARCACTGAGAGCATGTGTCTCTTTGTATAGTATACTGGTGCTGACTACAGTAAAACAAACTTGAGCATTTGAACCTAAATTATCACTGCCATATGTTTCTTAATGAAGGACTGTAACTCACAATGGTGATAATTTTCTTGTGTGCATTACGTTAAACAGGAGGAAATAGAGCCATTTCCTGAAGAACGAGAGAACTTTCTTCAGCAATTATACAAGTTCATGGAAGACAGAGGTAGGAATTTTAATCTTTGACTTTAGAAGCTGAAGATAGATGTATTGCTTAGCAGTACTTAAAAGAATTAAGTCTGTAAACTAGTAGTGCTTTGCAGTTCAGTTTTGSATACGATGAGACTGTATTCATCACTTCTGACTTCCCAGCTATTTAGAGAAGTCTGTCACTTGACTCTTCTCCTAAAATACAGTCACTTATTCCTGCTTTCAGAAATAAATGGATAGTACCTCATATATGCCAGTATATTTTCTACTGTGTACTTAYAGTGTGTATAATCAAACATTTAAGATCCTCAATCATATTAATGTATATGCTCAGTTTAATAACTTTGAAATACTTAAAATAAAATTTAACGACCCCCCTACTTTTTAGGATCATGGAAAAAAGCATTTACTTTGTGCTAGTTTTCTTGTGTGAATCCTGATTGCTTAAATGCATGGGTGTTTTCAGTGAGATAGATTGAAATGTTTTTAAAAGCAAATGCCATTTATTATATTAAATCTTWACCAGGTATTTATGCACTGCAAGAAAAGTACAGTGTGGAGGCAGGGGTGAAGGTGTTTATATTTTAATTAGTATCTTTTTAATGACACGTGAAGATGAGTTGAGGAACTGTTTACAAGAGATGACAATGTGGTAGCTACTGCTAGTACAGTAGCATAGGAAGCTTCAGCTCTTTGAAGCATTGTGGGATTTGTTCCTCGGGAGGTATTTTTTTTTTATTGCAGTGAAAGGACTACGCTGGTATTTTTAGATGTAATTGTTTCAGCGGGTGAAATACAAATATGTATAATATAGGTAGCAAGAAAAGTTGCATCATCTGTGCATGTTCAGTAATATATGGAAGAATGCATACGTGTGAATTAAATTACATTACTGAACTGCAGGAAAACRGGTTATAAAGACTCTTGAGTTTGTTTAGTTTCATGAAGAGAAAGTACCAGATACATAAGGTGGTCAGAGGGAGGGGTTTACAGTACTGTATTTAACAGTGTAGTAGTGTATATGATGTGGATTTCATGTCATTCTGAAAAAGATATTTCAAAACACTGTAATAACTGTCTTTGTTCACAGGGACTCCTATTAACAAACGGCCTGTATTAGGGTATAGAAATTTGAATCTCTTCAAATTATTCAGACTTGTACACAAGCTTGGAGGATTTGATAATGTGAGTATTAGTATGATGAGTATTCCAGAGCCATAAAATCTGAGGATGCTGTTTATTCTAGATTAAGTAGTGATAAAGAAGAATCTTACACAGGAACTTTGGATATACGAAAATTGAATAGTACAGCTACGTAAGACCCCTGTAACTCTGAAAAACATGCTTTGGCGGGAACCAGAAACTAATTATATTCTAAATAAATTACATATRTACTCAGTGTGTTTAACTATTGCTGCATAAAATCACCCAGCATGTGTGTGTTTGTGATATTTCAAGAAATGTTTGTCTGATAAAGTTTTTATCTCAGAAAGTGAAGAGAGTCACTGCTCAGTAAAAATCTCAAAGACAAGACCTTCTAGTTTAAGGTCTCATGTGAGGCCCTTAATTCCTACCTATTCTGGGCAATATATAAAATAATATGTGATTAGTGGTATTGGTCTTGGAGCAGTAATTGAAGCATATGGAATTTATGGCCAAGCAGATTCTGTTACCTGCTTTGGACTGCTTCCCATAAATTTAGCCTGTCTGTTGAGGAGGTCTGTTAGTGCAGTGGCACCTTTCTGATATACAAAGGAGGATCTTGTGCTTCGGTGTTGCAGTACATCTGTTTTACCTTCACAGATTGTTAGAAATGAGCATATCACACTGTCACAAAACTTGGACACCAAAGGGCATATTAGGGACATAATGAAAGACTGGTAGCCACTGTATCTGGTGCAGTACTGCTAGAGCTGAGTATTGTTAATGCTTTGCATKAATTTTTTTCTTTCCAATTTAATTAAAATTCTAGTTCTGATAGGTAAGAATTACTTTAAGTATAAAATAAAAATGATGTACTGATTTTTCTGATCTCTGTATTTTCTTTTCTTTATTACCACCTGGAGAGGAAAGCCGTCTGTGGCTTATTGAAATGCAGAAATGCTAAATTGCTTAAAGTAGTTACACTAGACTCCAGTTTGCATTACAGTGAAATACTGTGTGTGTGATAAATAGTAATTTTATAGATCAGAGGCAATTACTTACCATTATTTTCCAAAGTTGTAAAGTTTGTTGACTTAGTCCTTTTTGTGTCAGTGAGTGAATTCAAAAACCATGACTTCATTTTCTTTAACAGATTGAAAGTGGAGCAGTGTGGAAGCAAGTTTATCAAGATCTTGGAATCCCTGTATTGAATTCAGCTGCAGGATATAATGTTAAATGTGCATACAAAAAGTAAGTAATAAGGCTATGAAGTTTGTGCTAAAACAGCACTAGAAAGAACTGAAGATCCTGTGGTAGTGGTAATATACATAAAGGCCATAACTTTTTGGTTATAATACTGTTTTTTAGGCTTTAAACATACTGTTTATGTTTAGCTTCTGCTAGGTAGCCTGTTCTTTCTTGAAACAAACTTGCTTATCGCAAGCAATTTTTTTCTTTTAGATATCTCTATGGTTTTGAAGAGTATTGTACATCAGCTAACATTGAATTTCAAATGGCATTGCCAGAGAAAGTGACAAGCAAGCCTTGTAAAGACTGTGAAAAAGAAAAAGAATTGAAGATGCGTGAAGAACCAGAGCAGGATGTAAAAGAAATAAAAGTGGATAAGGAGGAGCACAAGCAGGAGGAAGTAGCAATAGTACAACAAGAAGAAAAAAAGTTAGCTGAGAATGATAATGAAAGTAAAGAAAATGATAAGCCCTCTGTTCTGGTAAAATATTTTAATGTTCATGTTATATTCTGTTTATAAAGTCAGGTGGTGTGTTGATAACCGTGAATTCATGTCAAGATTGAAATCTCCATAAAGGATTTAAAACAAGACAAAAACATGCTGTAAACCTAATTCAGAACAACACATTTGAGCCATATTTATCTCTAGGTGCCTGTTTTAGGGGATCATGATTTCAGAATGTCTGACTTGTTAGGAAGCAGCTGCAACATTCCACTTGTTTGGGGGCCTCCCAGGACAAATGGAGACTAATTAGTGTGCAGCTTTATCCTGATCTGGGTAGTGCATGCTCACAGCTAACAGTGCTGTGCTGATACTTTTGTTTTGCATTAAGCCATGCTTTTAAGCCCTCATAWATCTTGCTTTTACTTTTCCGCTCCAGTGAAACCAGTGAAGCTCTACAAAGACCTGGGCCATATGATGTACACAGTGGTCTTGATGTAGTTCAGTGGTCCAGAGAGACAAATGTTTATACCTTTTCAAAATCCAGTGTCGACTCAGTGGTTTTAGCAAAGGAAGTCCAGGGCAGTAAGCTGAAGTGCTACGCTGTGCAGGCTTAGCAGTTCGCTCTGGAAGCAGTGTAGGGTCCTCAAGTCAGTGTGCAATACAGATGTGAAGCTTCTGCGTATAAGTGGGAGCCGGCCCTGCTGGTCTGTCTGCTGGAACTAACTTGGGTGAATACCAGGTGGGCCAGTACTGATATCTCTGCATCCAAAGTGAAAACATACCCTGTGAAGTGTTCATCTTAGGGATTGCTTTGCAGTTCAGGTCTAAGAGCTGCATGCCTATATCATTGTGACGAAACTAGCTAGGACACTGGCTGCAGCTTCAAAGTCTGTTATATTTAGCTTGATATTTTCAGAAGAAAAAACAGCAGAGGTGCTGTAATTTTAGAACAAGCCCTAGACTAGATTTTTTTGCTCATATAACTTCAGTGTGTTTTGTCTGCCTTTTCTTAAATCCTTTGTATTTTTATTTCACCTTGTAAGTTAACTAAAGGTTTTATTATCCTAGGGAAACAAAAAAAATTTGCCAGATTCTGCATCTACTCAGTCTGATCAAGAAAAGGACTTAGATGTAATCAAAACTGAAGATGAAACCAAACTAGAAGATAAAGAGGAGGAGAAGATTAAAGAAATGGAAAATGCTGCCATAAATGCAGATGCTGAAGAAAAAGAAAAATCAGGGTAAGTAACTCTGTTTCTAAAATCAGTTAGGGCATCTGATGTGTTTCATTAGATTTTACTCTTGTAATTTGAACTTCAAATCAGACATACCTGTCGTGAATTAGACTCGTATCTTCCGGAGACCTATGTATTCCTAACTTTGACATGGTTAGTGTCATTGAAGTTTGTGGATCTAATTTAAAAAAAAAAAAAAAAGAAAAAAAAGGCAAAAGCAGCTGAAGTTTTTACAGGGTTTAGGCCAAAATATTTATAAGCTGAGTGAGCAAAAGAACATATAAAGCATAGGTGACTATTTGATTTCAGACAAAAATATTGCAGCCATTGCCAGTAGTATTTTTCTACTTAATTTTGGTACAAGTATATCACAAACTTGAGTTTTCCAGCTTTTGCTGTTGGACAGTGGTATGTTATAGACAACACGGGAAAAGATGGAAGTGTCTTGCATTGCTCAGTAACAGCTTTGCCACTGAGYGGGCATGATGCTGACAGGAGTCTCGGAGTTTTGGAAGTAGGAGATTGAAGTAATAGGGATGCTCAGGGCCATGTAATCAATGGATGTATGCAGGTGATCTCTCATTTCCTTTATAGAATAGGCAGGTTTTCCTGTTTCACTACAAAAAATAAAAACAAGTGTTTTTCAGCAGCCACACAGAAAAATAGGAAGCTTACAACAGAATATAGTCCTCGCTAATCCCCAGTGTGTTAACAATTTATATTCTTGCAATTAGGACTCTCATACAGTATGATTTCAAGTGGCAAGAACACAAAAATGGCTGTTACAGGTCAGATCGAAGGTCTCTTTTAATACAGTATCTTGTCTTCAACAAAAAACAATAACATGCTTAAGGGAGAAGCTATTACAAGAGGGAAAGCAGATAATGACACTTATACTTTCAAAGCAATCTGTATATCAGGGATTTTTTTTGGTACTAAATACCAGGTGTTGYCTGACCACTAATTCCCTTGTTCATTCCAGCAATCTTTGCTATTTAGTAGATCAGCTGTCTTAATCTTCTCTCTAGATATCATTAACTCTTAATGCTTTTTTCTGGCCGTTTAAGAGTTGTGACAGAATGGCATAGTTCAGTATATTGATTTCTGATTCATTGGTAGTAGTTCTTTTTTATTTTATTAAGGGTTTTGATTTCCATGTAACAGATTCTTCTATAGGATCCTCCTATAAAATATTTTTGTCTTCCTAAATATTTTCAGTGAGATTATGTTGGCAATTTCTGTAACTCAGAAATGCGGAATACAGAAAAATCAAGTCTGCCTGAACTCAGTTAGAAGAGCCTTTTCTCTGTGGATGATGATTTCATTTGTATCATATGTGAATTTTTCTTTTTTAAATGACCCACTGCTGGAATTTGTTACATTTGCCATTTTAAAGGTGAACTAGATGAGTTGTACTGTAACAGGTTTGCTGGATTTTCAGAATTATTAAAGACTGATTTTACAATGCTACTTTCAAAATATGTAACTAAATAGATGAAAAACTTTGCAATGCTTAGCGAATAGCAGATCTTAATGTTCTCTAAATTGTACATTTATATGTGTGTATGTTTGATGTTACTTTGTGTTTATTTGTATACTTGGAAAGTAGAGTGGCTTAATACTTACCATGCTGCTATAGTAAATGGTACATAAAATTATAAGCTGCATTTTCTTTTCAGTAATCCTTTATTGTTTTGKTTTTTTCTATCCTCATTCATGTCCATTTGGGTTATTTCTGACATTAAAAAATCAGTTTTTTTATTTATGAAAACAGCAAAAAAATGTAGAAAATACCATTTCCTCTTAGTTTTCCCCAATTCACCTGGTTGTAATTGAGTGTCTTTCTCTCTGCTTCTCTTTACTCATCCAGTAAAAACTCTTCTAGCTAGTATTTTGCTATTATGATTCATGAAAGATTGCAATGAGTTGCTGAGAGTAGAAGGCGTAGCTCTAAAAATAGATCTAGGTAGTGATGTGGTCATTGCTGGGGATATGTTTCAAGGAATAATTTAAACTTACAAAAATGAAACGTATGTAGCAGTTAATAGTCTGTAAGCATTTATAAGCAGTAGTACTGTAGTAGTGCTGTTAGCGTGATTTCCTTTCTTCCCTCAGAGATTGTTAGGAAGTACAAAATGCACTTCTGTCAGCCTAAGAGTTTTTAAAAATGTCACTGCTGTCCTAAATGCTAAACAATGTTTTTAGCATTTGTACCATAAAGGCAAAAAGGGGTTTTGTGAGCCTGGTATGCTGGTGGGGACGTTGTACTCGGCCTATCCTCAACTTTATGGGTTAGAAGTGGCAAAGGTTATACAGAGGGGGAAGATGCTGTGGTTTGAATTCTTTGTTGAACTGAAATACCAAGTGAAAAATGCATTTTTGTAGGTGGAAAGCTAATCACACAAAAACCACCCAAAATGTAACCAAAATAGGTGACTGTGGACTGAATTTTTGTCAGTGTATTTAAAATGTATTCCTGCAACCTTTTTTAAGCTGTGGACCATCTGTCTTTCACAGTCCTAACAAATACCCAAGCAAATGAAATCTAAAATTATATAAGGCAAACTTGTAGAGTTTGCTATTTGGATTTATGTCYGTAGGACTTCGGGCATCTTCATGTGGCTTATTTGTGTGTAGACACAAGGGACCAAGAGGACAGAAAAGCTTCTAGGTTTCTTCTTGCTGAATTTCTGCTGGGTGGACTGGATCTAATTCCCAGCTTCCAGATCTCAGGAAGTAGTACTGGAGGCCAGGGCTGTTTATTTTCCAGATGTTTTGTTTCTCTGTGCAGTCCCATGTGTCTCAACCCTTTGAGATTGTTACCACTGGAATCCCATGGTCCCTTTTGCACAGACTTTAACAATGTGATGAAGAGGAAGAAAGGCTGAATGTGATTCTCTTCCTTTCTTCCCCATAGTGCCAGTTTCTTGCTTGCTTGTGTATCTGTGAACAGTGAGAACAGAGATTCAAAGGCAGCTTGCCCCTTATTCTGTACATGCTTTTCTTGTTTTTTCTGTGGTTAGTGGAAGATGCGCGTGCTAGATACGCTTTTGTGCAACTTCTAGTCATAAAAACAGTAAAAAAAGGCCAGTAATGTGTTATTTCTCATTGGTCTGTCCCAGAGAGATCTTTACAAAAATGACTTTGTAAACGCGTCCTTCTCCCTAACGTACAAAAAAGTATTCATTCTTAATTAATGTATAAACATGAAAGTTTAAAATCTTCCTTATTTTGAAGTTCCTGCTAACTTCATCTTGTGGAAGCAGTGGTCTTCAAATGTAGCATTCCACAGTTTTCCTTTGTAGCATCTAACAGTAACTGTCGTATCTATTCAAAAACTTGAGTCAAAGCCAACAAATGGAGAACTGAGGGGCTTTTCTACATAATGAGCAATGTAGACAGTTGAACATGTTCCCAAGAGACTGAGGCCAGGAGCCTAGCGGAGTTTTTAAAAGGTGTGGGGTTTTTAATATAAGCTAATAAAATAAAAAGTAAGTCTTTATAAGTTTCATAGTAGATAGAGTTTGTGAATTGAAGTGTAGGTTAATTGCTAGTTAACCAATATTAGTAAGAAAATTTTTCCCAGATGATTAATTCAACTCTGAGGTTTTTTGTTTTGGTTTGGTTTTTTAACGCTTTTCTCTAAAACACCTGGGATAGGCCACTGTCAAGAACTTTATATTGAACTGAAAGATTAAGTGCTTAGAATCTGGATAATAATTTTTGCTTTCCAACAAAAATTTGCATCAGACTTGTATATTGATAGTGCTTGGATTTTTGAGGTGACCAAGCAAAATTCTTTGAAGTAATCCTAGTTACGGTACAGAAAGATTGCAAGAGGCTTTGTTCTTCTGTTTTCCTTCTTTTGGCTGAGGTGCTGCCGTAACCCTAATGTCAGGAGGGGCTGCCATCTCTGGATCCTTACCCTGCCCTTTCTCACCAAGCTGTCATTTTCAGTATTGACAAATAGTTCTTACTTGGTCTTAATTAAACTTCTTGGAATTTATTTTTTTTTCTTCTTGAAAACTGTCTGCTTTTTTAATTTCCTCCAAGGAATGCATGAACGAATGTTCAACTTAAAGAATACTTTAGAAACCTAAACACTTCTGGTTGTCTCATACTACCGGTTCAGGTCTTCGTGGTATGGTTTTCTGGGAATTGGTACTGTCATATTTTGACAGTTTCAAAAGGAGAAAATGCTAAACCTCTTTGGCTAATAATCTTGAACRGAGTTAAACCATTCATTCACATGCAAGGGAAAAATCTTAATCTTAGAGCTGTTATATACAACGTTACATGCAGTAATAGCATTTCCCTTCCTATAAGCAGTGGGAGGGAGCAAGGAGAAATAAAAGCAGTAGTTGAGAACTAGGTTAAGATGGGCATTGTTTCACGTGAAGGATTTTACTAGGTTTATTACCCTTGTAGGGTAGGGTGACTACCTGCTGTGCCTGTGCTGCTGATGGCTTCTATTTGAACAAGAGTTAAATTTTCTGGAAACTGATGGGGATTTTCTGAAAGCAATTTACAACTGGATTATGTAATAGTCAGAAGCTCCATTTCACATATGGGAGGTAACATTGCTAGAGGCAATGTTTTCTTCAGTTCCTTATCTGTTAAAATGACGTATCAAAGCTTTATGGTGGTGAATCTAAAATGGTAGCAGGAAGGTTAAAATGTTTTGGAGTGAAGGAGATTTGATACAGAAGGCATATCTTCTAGCTTCTGGATTAGTGTTGAGAACTATATATTGAGATAGCTTTCTCCAGTCTGATTTAGGTTTATATGGAATTGATTGGCTTGGGAGAAGGGAGAGAAATGCGTCGTGTTCATTGCACAGTTGGTGTGAACATCTGCTCTGAATCTTAGACTGTTGGTGTGTATGCAAAAAACTACCTTTTTAAGAAGATAGTTTCATTTATAGGAACATATTTCTATGCTCTTATTTGTGATGTGTGTTCTATTTATGTATTCCAGCTGCCGTTGTATTGGGAAGGAAGTTTCTGTATAATCACGTTTTCAGAAACAGTCTAATTAATGTTGTTTTTTTTTTTTAACATAGAAAATGCACTGATACGTACATATACATAAGGATTGCTTTTGATACAGCAGTAAGCTGCTAATGTCACAGTAATAAAGTGTACAGTGGCAGTGTAAGTGTACCGGTCCTGTGCGTGCATCACGTTGAATGGAAGGGAGGTGTCTTTGATGTGGAAAAAGTGGTTCTGTCATTGCATTTTATTTATCTTATGGTCACTATGGAGGTTATCAACCACGGTAGCTGTCACTGAGACTTACGTGCATGGGTGAGCCCTTAAAATATTCATCAAATACTTGATGTTTTCAAGCTGAGTGTGAACCAGTGCCATAAAAATGAAGACTGCTGTACTCCTCAGCCAGACTTCTGAACTATCCGTTATCCTTTTGAGGAATGTTTCAAAATACTTTAAAAAAAAMCAAAACAAAACAAACAAAAACACCCCCCCAAACATAAACAAAAACTTAGTTGAACGATTAGAAGCAGTAACATGAGGTCCTTTCATTTGTCTTCTCCATAGCAGCAGAGGAATACACTGGTTACAGAGTACATGCTGCATGGTTAAGTGTACTGTACTACTCTTAGACTTGATTTGAATCACATTAGTGCCTTTCCCCTTCCCTCATAATGATGGACCATAACTGTGCATTTATTCAGATTTTATGTGTGTGTAGACAGAAGTYCTTGGAGCTTTTGTTTTTAGGTTTTCTTTGCAACTTCAGAGGRAAGACAAATACTGGTGAATTTTTGGGGTTTTGTTATTTTGTTTAATTAAAGATGAGATTCTAGTGTTATGGCATACATACAGGTCTTAATTGCCTCTCTGCCTTAAAACTTAAGGGCATCTTAATACAGCTGTGATGGAAAAAGTCAGAGTATGAAGAAGACTCGACATCTTCCAGCTCTGTATTATGTGAAGTAGAGGTTAAATAATGCTCTAGGATGAGAAAAAGGGAAGGGAAACAAAAATAGAAGCTAATTGCTAAACTTGAAGTGTCAATTACACTGGAGTGTATTTCTGCTAGTGGTTCAATTAACTGTAATGACTTAATTGAACCAATAATTGAAATAATCTTGCTTCCTCAAGTTTTAGAATAAGCCCTGAAAAAAATTACCTTGCATTTGCCATCTCACCTGCTGTGTGTGCCAGCATGGTGTGTCAGGGGAAATGTATTGGAGTAGGGTTAGGTTTGCTGCAAAACAGGGATCCTAGGAGGCAGATCTAATGCTCCAAATCACACCCTGTCTCGTAGGTTTCACCCGGGCTTTGTGACAATGCTGTGGTTGGTGCCAGAGATTGTGGGTTGAAAGGCATTTGCATGATACTGCAGTTCCTTTAGTAGTGTAATAGCATGCGCTATKTCATCTCTTAACAACATCTGTTTGTTGATATACTTACCCTTATTATGGGCTTGTTGGTGTCAAATCTTTATATTGTCAGAGAATTACCTGCCATATGTGTATTTTTGAACACTTGCAGTATTTTTAGCCTTCTAACGATTTCATAATGTCCTTTGGAACTAACGATACGCAGTATTTGTATGATCCAAACGTTTTAATGGTTTTACTTTATTTATTTTTGCATTTTAGTTCATTAATTTCCTGCTTCTGAAGGTTTATGTTCCCATTCCATGGGAGATGGGGTGAGGGTATTCTTAAGTCTGCAGTTGTAATTGGAAATGCTTTCAAGTCCTTCTGATAAGCCTTCTGGTGGTACTTCAGTTTCTGGAACACAGTCACACTTGTATTGCTGTGTCTCTTKTACAGTGTGCATGCATATCTGCTSCTGCCTTGTTTCATCAGCTGCTGCTTGGGTTGTTCAGATTGTTGCAGCTTTGTGGCAAATACTGCTTGGTACTGTTTTTAAGTTGACAATTAYTGCCTGCTGCCAAGAGACTTGTTTGTTTCTCCCCCCTCCTCCCCCCGCCGTGGGATTTTGACTAAACAGCATTAAAGGAAATCCGATGTTCTCATGCATAAATACATGGACAAATGAGGTTGTGACTGTGCATGCTGGATGGCTACAATCAATTTTCTCTTACAAACCTCTGTTTTCGTGGCAGTCATGGCTTCTCCTTCATCTGCACTGCCAGGTTTGAGCTTTTTATGGCCTTGTAAAACAATATCTTTGCTTCCTTGCAACCATTGCARTATGGTTTGGGTTTTTTGTTGTTGGTCCAGGAGCTATATGACTMTGCCTTTTTTTTCTGCTCCAAAATGATGAATGTTCTTGGCTTTTCTTTGGTTYCCTAAAATCTCCAGCTTATGATTGCTATCCAAATCACTCCTTAGAAGACTTTTTAATTGCGGCCATCTCTGCTTCCATTTTGCTTTTGCTTCCTGACATTCCCTCCACCTGTGTATAGTCTGTCTTCACATCTACTTGACCATCCAAGTTATTCAACTTCACAATGAGGGTTTCACACACCTCTTCCAGAGAAGTTCTGATGTTGTCATGGAGTCTTTGTAGAATATCTGTTGGGACACCAAGAATGCCATAAGGTAATTAAGGTGAGAGAGGCTCCAAGCTTGTTCAGCTTCCAAAGAGCCACTGGCACCATAATTGCCAGTGTCTGGGAAATCCTGAATCTCCCTCATAGGCATGCTTTTCTTTGCAGACAGCAGTCAAGGACTGTGCCACTAGTTCTTGGGGGGTGGTGTGGGGGGTGTGGAAATCTGGCAAAATCTGGTTTGTTACAGTTTTGAAAAGTCTTGTTAGTAATGGGAAGTCACAAGCTCATCTTGTTCTCGGAGCAGTGGTGGCTCTGCTCCTGATGCCAAGTTTTTTTGGCTTTTGTATGATAATAACTGTTAAGCTGAAATTAGCTAGGAGTTTTGATTTAGTGCAGCAGAGAGTATAATTTAAAAGCATATAAATTACTGGTTGGTGCTTTCTGTTGTTAGCTGTGTAATTCTGTTCAGGAATTCTTCATCTGAGTCTTTGGGGGCCTTTATTCGCGATTTCTTTGGGAAGTGGATTTTGCCATATGACGTGTAGTGGAGGTGAAGTGAGCTTTCAAAGCTCATTCATTTATGTTGCATTTTTAAATCTGGTGGTTTTAACTTCACTAGCAAAGTAGCCCACTGAAAGTATATAATAAATTGAAAGTCTTGGCCTTCCAGAACAAAACTGTCTGGTCCATGCCATGTTTACCTGATTTGATTTAGTTAATACACCAACAGAGGGAATTTTTAGCATTTGTCTCATGGTGTATGCACATATCTGCAGAGGGATCTGGACAGGCTGGATCGATGGGCCAAGGCCAATTGCATGAGGTTCAACAAGGCCAAGTGCCGGGTCCTGCMCTTGGGTCACAACAACCCCAGGCAACGCTACAGGCTTGGGGAAGAGTGGCTGGAAAGCTGCCCGGCGGAAAAGGACCTGGGGGTGCTGGTTGACAGCCGGCTGAACATGAGCCGGCAGTGTGCCCAGGTGGCCAAGAAGGCCAACGGCATCCTGGCCTGTATCAGGAATAGTGTGRCCAGCAGGAGTAGGGAGGTGATGGTGCCCCTGTACTSGGCACTGGTGAGGCCGCACCTCGAATACTGTGTTCAGTTTTGGGCCCCTCACTACAAGAAGGACATTGAGGTGCTGGAGCGTGTCCAGAGACGGGCGACGAGGCTGGTGAAGGGTCTAGAGAACAGGTCTTATGAGGAGCGGCTGAGGGAGCTGGGGTTGTTTAGCGTGGAGAAGAGGAGGCTGAGGGGAGACCTTATCGCTCTCTACAACTACCTGAAAGGAGGCTGTAGAGAGAYGGGTGBTGGTCTCTTCTCCCAAGTAACAAGTGATAGGACGAGAGGAAATGGCCTCAAGTTGCGCCAGGGGAGGTTTAGATTGGATATTAGGAAAAATTTTTTCACTGAAAGGGTAGTCAGGCATTGGAACAGGCTGCCCAGGGAAGTGGTGGAGTCACCATCCCTGGAGGTGTTCAAAAAACGTGTGGATGAGGTGCTTYGGGACATGGTTTAGTGGGTATGGGTACTGGGTTGATGGTTGGACTTGATGATCTTAGAGGTCTTTTCCAACCTTAATGATTCTATGATTCTATATGTGTGGCAACATTAATTTCTGAAGTAATTTCAATAAATCAGTGTGGTTACACTACAGTTGAATTTAGCTTATTGTTCTGAATTCTCTTTTGCCAGCTAATTAGATAATAATACTGCAATTTTACTTCTACAAAGAAGCATTTGAATAATTAAAATGCTATTTGATCCTTTTGCAGAGAGAAAGTAGCTTGGTTTATCTGAGTGTTTTCTGCTGAAAATTTCATGGAAAGATTTAGATYATTAATACAGACTTTTGTGTTGGTGAGGTTAACTTAAATACTGGTGTGAATCAGACTTGGAGCAGCACTTAGCTATTCTGTAATACATCCCAASATATCTGTTCCACGTCTCAGGTTTTTAAATTACTAGTGGTCTGTGGTTATTGTGMATTTAGTAAGCAGCCCTAGTCTGTTCTGCATTGCACAGAGTATGGGATTAGAATGATGTGAGGACCAATAATATTGTTTTGTAAAGCTATTTAAGATTAAAAGGTATTTTTTCCCCCACTAACATTTGTAATGTAGTCTGCCCCTAAGCTGGTTGGAGACAATTTTCAGAACACTGAGCAGCCCATAGCTGCCATTGACTGAGACTAGCAAGATTTGTGGGTTCTTAGTGTGTTTGAAAATTGATCCAAATATCTAAAAATGTATTCAAAATTAGCTTACTTCTGAAAACAGTGAACACCTGCTTGTGTATTTATATAATAATTAAATGCAATTTTGACTTATATTTAGAAGACTGTAGCATAATTGGCAAGGAGTGACAAGGTCATAAATTAGCACAGGTTGCTTGATTTGCTAAATAATCTCGCATTAAGTGTTTATTTTTTTTTTTCTTCATTGTTGCCAAAAAAGGAGTTGCCTATATTTTTTGGCATTGTCACATAGTGGTTCTGTCCTTGTGTCAACAAGGGTGATGACCTGGATGTGCCTTGTCTGGTTTTGGTTGCAGTCACTTCAAGGTGTTGAGACAGAGATTATTTATTCTAATAAAGGAAGGATCTTTTGGGGACGCAAGTTTCAAGAAGCACTTGTAAAACTTGTAGGTTGAAAAATGGAATTTAGGGAACTTTATATTGAGAAGGATGAGTTTGAACTGAAAAAGACGATATTTAAACAAAGGGACTGCATGAAGGAATCATATAAAGATGAGTTTGAACAACTTCTGCTCATACAGATTGTGATGGATTATTTTTTTCTTTTAGTCAAGTCATTTTTTGCACCTTACAATCACTGGATTTTGTGTGTGTTGCTGTATCCTATTTTGCTGATATTATTCGGCCATATTTGGAGCCCGCTGTTTCGCAGTCTCTAATGCATCCACAATATTTACAATATATGTGGTTTGGAACTGAAAAGCTTATGAAGTATCTCATATTAACTCTACAATTTTTTAAACCTTTCAAGAGATGACACGAATAAGGAAGAAGATGAAGATGAAGAAGAAGCAGAGGAGGAGGAAGAGGAGGAGGAGGAGGAAGAAGACAACAATAACAATGAGGAAGAAGAGTTTGAATGCTATCCACCAGGCATGAAAGTCCAAGTGCGGTATGGAAGAGGGAAAAATCAAAAAATGTATGAAGCTAGTATTAAAGATTCTGACATCGAAGGTGGAGAAGTCCTTTACTTGGTGCACTACTGTGGATGGAACGTGAGGTAACTTGAGTTTTAGTTAGTGATTTCTTCATGATTTACTTCTAAAATACACTTGTGTATTTTAAAAACTAAATTAATAGAGATCTGGAGTCCTAAACTTTCAGTATTGGTATTCTGTGAAGGTCGTTGTACTGTATGAAACTATTAGATTTTTAACACTATATAAATGCAGTACTTTAGTTACTTAGAAAATCATCTTAAAATGACTTGTTCAAAGAAGGCTTCCTTCATTCCCCATCTTATTTTTAGATCTTTCCATACAAAAGCGATAGCTCACTCTCTCACAAATTCCTCCTTTGGCTCTCTTAAGCCAATTTTATCTCATACAATATTTGAATAGTGCACTTAGCTGAGTCTTTGTACACACTCTTCCCAGCGAAGCAGAGAGTACACTAGCAGTATGGTATTTAACAAGAAAAGTACAAGATTTTTAGTGGCAAATTAGCGTGCAGCAAATAATTGCATTTCATTCAGATTTGATTTCCACCTCTCCCCACCCCTCCTTCCCCTGTGGTTGCCTCAAGCTTCTAAACAAGACTCTTCTTAGCCTAGTGGCTTCTTGTGCTTTTCTTAATATATGCAGGAGTATATGCTTTTTATTGTCTTCAACTTATTTCTATTAATGCTATATTAAAGTATTCATATAATTTTGCCATTTCAGACCACTTTTTTGCCATTTAAAACTTGAAGCAACTTTGAAAACAGYAGAGAAAGCTAAAGCTTCTGGGTGGCTTTTAAGCCAATTACCAAGTCTCCTGCTTTTTTTCCTCAGTTTCAATGTATCTGCTTGTTGTCCTCAGTTGTCATCTTTTAAACTTTATTATTGTGTTTATAGATCTTTGAAAAAAAAAACCCACCCAAGTCTGCGGCAAATCTGCTGTACTTTTTTTTTTTTATTATTCCTCTTCTGAAAAATCTTGTGACCTTCTTGTGTCATCTGGACTTTGATTACTATTCTACCTCTGACCAAGAGGGCAGGACAAATCTCATTTATTCAGTGCTAGCAAGATCTGCTAGCAAAGGTCACAATTACAGAAGCGTGATACTTCTCTCCCTCCCTTGAATGCACCTCTTTGCATCTAAGCCTGGTGATTTCCAGGACCACCTAAGCCACTGTTGAGGAGGAGTGTCTTGATACTGCTGGTTTTGATGTCTATCTTTTGTAGAATTTTGATCTACAGGAATATGATCTTTCACATAAACTGTCCTCAGGCAACATTTGTAAGCATAGTGGGCTATGAAGTCAAGATACTAGGGGAGATGCAGCCGGCTCACGGTGGGATTTGGAATGTGACTAGCGTTTCGGTCATTACTGGGAAGGATTGTCTTAGGAGCGTAAGGTGCTGAAATTTACATCCTACTCGCTGAGGATTACTGTGTAGCATTCAAAGAGGTTTCTTGCTTTTGAACTCTTGTTTTGGAATTCATGTGTAAACGTAGAAGTTATTTTCCTTTTTGAGTAAATATTATGCTATTATTCATGCTATGAGGTGAGATGATCGGAGTTTTATTTGAGCGGTACCACTTTAAATATGAAGAAATGAGAAGTCAAAAATGAGCTTTCACCTTGGAGATCCCAGCACCCTGGTTCTTAAAGGAGAAATCAAGATTCTGTTTTTTGAACTCTGCATTTTAAACAAATATGGGGATTGATATCAGAGGCATTATTTCTGTGACTAGGATATATTTCATAAGAAAAGCAATTTTATTAAACTTGCACTCATTTGAGAGGTGAGGGGAGTTGTTTGGTCTTTCTGGCAGCAGGAATTGCATTTATAGTCTTACCTAGGATTTCAAAAGAGCCCTCTGAAAGGGGCTGGGAGAGTAGGATTCTTCGCTGAAAAAGATACCAGTGATTGAGATTTAGCTATGGGACTGTGTGTGGACTCTGCTAAATGTGTAATTTAATTCAAGTAAAATTACTTAAATTTTTGGATTTGACAGTAAGAGTGGGTAAGCCTGAGCTTAAGGCAGCATCTAAATGCTTTGATATTTTAGTATTGTGAAGRCAAGTCTTGTATGATGTAATAAGTTGATTTGGCTTTTAGTCAGTCACAGCCTGGAAAAATAACTGCTTTACTTGGATAGGTAGCAATTCCCTCCTCTCCTTATTCATTGTAGCTACATTCCTTATTTTTAGTGTTTAGCGGGGACAAGTACTGTAATATTAGGTCATGGGATGTGCTGAACTAGGATTTTCTAATCATCCAGGATTTTTTTTAATTCTGTCATTCTCCTACCCCTTAAAGTCGACTTTTCTGTTTCCCCTTTTGGTCAGTATGCCATTTAATGGCCTGTTCTTCAAACCCGTAAGTTTGAGCAGGAATCCTAAATAACTACTAATGTCTCTTATCACAAGTAACTTCAGTATCGGTCTGGGATACAGAATAATAGTGTGTGTGCGCACATGCTTTGGGGTACTTGGAATGAAATTTGGTAAACTTGGTATTCAGCTTTGTTAGKTTTTTTTAAACACTCTGGAAGAACCAGTGACACTAACCACTGTGGAACTTTTTTTTTAAAAATAGTAAATAGAAAATACAGAAATGGAATATAGCCTAACAGCACTGTACTGCTGCACTACTTTGTGCTGAAGGATCTTGTTAGCTCCTGAGATTCAGGTGATAAGTGTTTCTGATAAAGGTTAAGTATTGTAGTGTTCRGTGGAGCCTGACTTGTAGTGAAAGGGAATGGTAAAAATCTCTACCCTGTTAGAGAAAACTGTTTACATTATCACCTGTTAACCAGAAAACGCTTATGAGAGAAACTATTTCTTCTAACAGGCCAGTCATGTTCTGAATCATGTATGTTTTATATAGAACTAAAACTTACCTGGGGCCTACAGTGCGAGTTCCTTCTGTCATAATTTTAATTTTCAGCTGCCAGTGCAAAGAAAAGTTTATTGTGTAAGTGTTTGAGGTGAATTTCTTCTGCATTATATTCCCAGTCGTTAAAGACAGAGGGTGCATATTCAAAAATAGTTTAGGTTGTTGTAACTCTGTGTCGTATGGTACAGTATCACAAGACATGTTATTCTTGAATGTTTCAAGTGTTTAAAACTAAGACTTACTATTTTCAACATTTATTTCTTTCCTTCAGAAATCTGAATGTGAAAGTGCCAATTTCTGTCTCGGTTTGTTGAAGCATTAACAATATACAAATTTTGTACTTAACAGTCAACCACTGAAATTAAGCGAACATGTGTAGCCAAATTTCAGGTTCTTGAGGGTAGTGTATGTCATGGGGAGGAGAATTATTAAAAAATAAATAAAAAAATTAGAGTCCTCATCTAATATTCCAGTATTTGGTTATAAGACTAAATCTCTACCTTTCTTTGATTACAGCCAAAGAAAACATTTGATTCTTCCTTGTTAGCAGATACAGACAGTATACTGGAACTTTTCAGTGAATTTGCCAAGGCTTGCTAGTTCCTTGAGGTCACTTGCCTTCCTGAGAAGGTCGTACCTTTGCTAGTATAAATCTAGAGGCTGGAAAAGTATACYGTCTTCCTTGTTTCCCCTCTAGTACTTCTGTGGAGGATCAACTGTGCAATCTCTGAGAATATGCTGTGGTTTATTTTAGCTTGCAGTCAGTACATATGGATGTAATAGAATCAGTACATACTCTTTTGCAAAGTGCCAATTACTTTTTTCTRCTATATAGCTATTCATTTCATTCWTTCTTTTTTCCTTTTTTCCTTCCTTCTTCAAACCCACCTTTCTGGCAGGCATTCATTTTAACCAGTAAGGCAGAAAAGCTTCTCTGCTTACTGGCTCATCTTTGTCTTCATTTTGGTAAGGCAGAGGAGATGTTTCTTCTGAAGGCATTCCAGGCTGTCATATGAAACCTTATTTAAAAAAATAAGTAAATAATAATTTCTTATTAAATCCCTCCTCTTGGTTCTCAAACAAGTCTGTGCAAACTCTTCTAGGAACACCTCCCCATCTTACCTCCTTCCTCTCCACACCCAGCTGCTCACTTTATGGAGTTGAGGTAAGCAAGTGTGGAAGATGGCACTGCAGTAAAATGATCCAGGTCTTCTGGAAGCACGTACTTCTTGTAATGAGAGCTGAAGAACTTCTTTCATAAAGTTTTTGGTTTTCTTTTGTTTTGTGAACAGGCTGTCTAAAGCAAGATTAGTGAAGAAGTAAGTTTTCCTATTTTAATAAGGTGCAGTTCTATAAAGAAAGGCTCTAGTCTGAGTCACACACACCATTCAGATGCAGCTTGGCATCTGGCGTGCTGTGCAGCTTCCAGGGTGCTTCTCTGTCATGCAGTAGAGGAGAATGTAATTTAGGGTCATGTTGTGAGCTATGGCTTGGGCTGTATCCCTTTTGCAGGATGTGTTTCAGCCTATGGTTCAATTGTCACAGGTTTAGACAAACCGTACACATCTGATGTGTGAGTAGTGAAAGGAGCTGTGCCGTGCAAAGGTGTGAAGTGTGGGCATCTGATTCCCTGGAGGAGATTCAAGATTTCTGTGATGCTGGTGTCCTTGGAGGGTCTGACTGCTGTTCCAGGTGCAGTCAGGAGTAGAGCAGGATATGCTTCAGCCAGGAACTGTGGCTGTCACACTTAGGTTTTCAATTTATGCTCCTTGAGATGAGGAGTTGTAACCACTGCTTCTAATATGTAACATTTAAGACCCTGTGGTATCTACAGATATTCTCTTAAGACTCTGTACTTCCTCTCTGCTTCGCTTCGGTGTGCCCCCTAGTCTACCAGCTGTCGCCCCAACGGGCACTACAATTACCTTGAATCATAGACAGTATGTGCAGTGACTTTGCATAGAGGGAAGATTGTTTTCGTATTGGAAATGCTTAGAATGAGTGAATACAAATTATGTATTATAGCAACATGGTTGAGGCAGAAAGGACGCTGTCAGAGTAATTGCTTTTCACCATGTATTTGTCCAGTTCTAGTGCTGTTTTCCTGCATGCATTTGGACCTAATGAAATACCCTTACATTTATGTGGGTTGCAAAGTCCATTTGGCAATCTACTTAGCGGTATTCCTTCTAGAAAGCACGTCTTTGACTTGGAGAAAGATTACTTCAAATACGGTTTCCCACAGTCTCACAGAATATGGGGTTTTTCCATACTGGAAAGTACTCTGCAGATTTGTATTTCAGTTTTGAAGAAAAATCTGAGCCTGTTCACCTACCTGTCACCTGATAGTAGTACAATTACAGCTGTATCTGCAACAGTATAGGTAATCTTGGTATGTTGTAGTCTGCATGGTCTGCTGCTACATTTTGTGATTTTTATTGTCACATGGAGGGGAAAAAAAACCCAGGAAATTGTTTTGGAAAACTAATTTTCAGAGACTACTGCTACTTCATTTTTCACTGTATTATGTTAAAGTTAATAAAATACAGTATTTAGCTTCTGTAATCCCTTGCATAGATCTTAACTTAGAGTATACAGGAAGGCAAGTTGGAAACCTGCGTATTTTTCTCTAATCCTTTTTAATTTGTATGTCAGTATTGTAGATATAATTGGCAGTAGTTGCAAAGAAGCTGAATTGGGACTGTATCAACAGTTGTATATATCAAAATGGTGGTCAAGTAAGCCCGGCTGGAAAGCCCGCATGGTCATGAGTGTGTTGTGCTTGGCTCCACCTTGTATTAGTTCTCTGGGTGTGTGGTGAGGTTTTTTTTGATTTTTGTTTGGTGTTTGGTTTTTTTAGTTTGTTTGTTTTGAGTTTTTTCTTTGTGGTGGTTTTTTTTTTTTTTTTTAAGTTGGTTTCTTCCCCTCTGTTTTCATGTTTACCTAGGGGGGGCAGAATTTGTGTGGCTGTACATTGGAGCAAAAGTTAATGCCTACTAATTTTTAACTGACCTATTTCTTATTTAGACGGTTCTTGAATTCACAGTTGAAATAGGACAGCAGATTATCCTTATTGGGAGAAAAAAAAAAGTTGTTTCAATTGATTCTTGAGGTTTTCCAGAAATACACAATGAAACTGGCAAGTACAGTACCATAGTTACAGTATATTCTTACTAAGAATGTACTTCTCTGGTCTTGGATTTGTATTTAACAGGTCCAGACTTAGATAATAAGACACCTGTTGTTAATATGTTGGTGCTATTTAGTATGTTTTTGTCTAGTATCATTCTGATATAAAATGGAAACCTTTAACTGAAAATGAATTGAAAAGTGTTAGTGTTAAGTTAGTGACTCAAAAGTTAGTAACTCCTAAGTGTTAGTCACTCCAAATATCACTTTGCAGACATTCAGGCTTGAAAGAGTTTATTTTTGTTAACTGGTCACATTTTATGTAGTTGTAAGAATTTATTTTATTGTTAAGGTTCTACAGTGTATATATACAAAGTATAACTCTTGGAGATCCATACAGAATTATCCTTCTGGTAGTTTGTTTTACCTGTATACATGTGATTTCCTGCTGTTCAGTGCAGACTGGAAAAATACCAGCTTTCACTCTTACTCGTCAGTGTGAGAAAACTTCACCCTATATGTCCCAGCATATAAAGCATTGAACCTTAGCTGAAACTCCACATACTGAAAAGTACACAAATGATTTCTTTATTCAAATCTCAATTCAGTTTTTATATGGCTAATAATTTTTTTTCCTCCATTAATTTCTTTTATGGTGTCGTGATTATCTGCTTAAAACCATAAATGTGTACTTATTTTTTTTTGCTTTTAGATATGATGAATGGATAAAGGCAGACAAGATAGTGAGACCAGCTGATAAAAATGTACCAAAAATTAAGCATCGAAAGAAAATAAAGGTAGTTTCTCTTCCTTTTTCTCCCTTGTTCCCCCCAACTTTGGTTTAATATATTCTTAAGTATTCYGCCCCCTCCCCCCTTCCTAACCTTTTCATTGGCCTACAAATGCTTGACTTGTAAAAGCAACTTCCTAGCCTTGTAAAAACTAGAACTTTTTTTGTCAAGATTTTGTTTTTTCACTTTCGGGTGGGCAGGGGAAGCTTCTCTTTTCTTCTTTCCTATATTTTTTTGTGAAATTTATGGATGTACTTACAGAAAACAAATGAGAAGGATCCATTTTATCATCAGTGGTGGGAGCCAACTCTGGGGCATGAAATTTGGGAGCTCCCTCTGCTGATTCTGGAGAGCAAACCTATGACCAGTCCATGTGTATGTGACTCATTTTATTTCATAGCATTTCTTCCAAAGTTCATTCTTTTAAAACTGATATTTAGGCTTAGGTTATGATATATTCCTTGGGCAATGGGATGCAAGGAAGCTTTTCCTTCTGCCACAGATGCCAGCACTCCTCCTGCCCTGCCCCGGCACCGTGGCGCCTCTGGAACCTGAGTTTTGTTCTAGAGCTCCCTGCCCGTTGTGACAGAGCAGGGTGTCGTAGCCCTGCCCTGCCACTGCTGAGCCTGGCACCCTGCAGTGCCACTGCTCCTAGAGTGCTGGCAGTGTTTGCTTTCCCATTTGTTTTAGTGTTGACAAAGTTCCTGTCTTCGATATAAATCTCTTGGCATGGGCCGTAGAAAGGTATCTATAATCTTTTAAACAAGGAGGAAAGCTTTCCTTTATAGGTTGAATGTTTAAGATAATGGTAAGCATTGCTTTACTGTGATCTATGTTAAGATATAGTCAAATGAGAAGAGTGTTTAATCTTTTCTTTTATATAGAATAAAACTGACAAAGAGAAGGAAGAGAAGTATTCTCCTAAAAACTGTAAATTGCGACGTTTGTCAAAACCACCCTTTCACACCAGCACATCACCAGAGACTGGGTCCAAACTTGACAGCACTGAAGCCAAAAATACTGACCAAGCTCCAGTTAAATCAATAGAAATTACTTCTATCATTAATGGGCTACAAGGTATGGTACTTAAACTTTTTCTAACTCTRTAAATGGCCTTTAAACAGTAGTAAATGACAATGTAGAACAACTGATGCAACTGTACACTTGAGTCTGTCTGRCTAATTATAACATCAATTTCAGAAATAACCCTTGAACAAAAGCAATATTCGCAATTTCTTAAAACAGGTATTGTGGATTCAGTGTATGTTAACAGTCTGAAGAATTATATCCTTTGTTTTGCATCCTTCTTCTGTTTGACATACAGCAAAGCATTTTTGCTTCCTATACCTAAATTTTTGATTTTTGTAACTTTTAGGACCCATGATTTTTTTTTTTTTTTCCTTAAAAAAAGAATTAATAAAGCTAGGTTTCCTATCAGCACATCTGTTGTTCCTAACATTGTCTTCCCCTTCCCACACATTTACAGCAGCATTATAATAAATAGTTGCTTCTCTTCATCTGTAGTTTAGTGCGTGCCTCCAGAAGAAGAAATCATATGTGGTATAGGTAGTTTGGGTAACCACCAATGTTTGTGAAAGTTGTATGAATTTAATGATCTTTCAGACTTATTTGAACTTAGATGACATTGGCCACTGGGTTCCAAATTTGTAGTTGGAATAACAGTCAACGTCAACTATTAAGCTTCGTTTCCTTAGGAAATGAGAAACAAAAAAGCAATTAGTGGTGATGATAATGACACTATTATTAGTGCTATAATTAATCTGTAATTAACTTTTGATTACAAAAGCACAATTTGACATACACCTTCTAATATTTTTGAAAGCTAATCGTTTTCCATATTACATAACTAATTTCCAGAAATGCTTTTAATTGTATGCAATTCTTTTATCGTTTAAGTCCACATAGATTCCTGCTGGGGATTAACTTCTTTTCTGTTACTTGTGGGTTTTTGTTTTTAAATATGAAAGGCTCTAATGTTTTACTAGTTCTTTTTCCTCCAATTTTAGAGCTGCTTGCTCAAAACTTTTTACAGGGTCTTTTTTTGGTTGGTTCNCCCCCCCCCCCCCTAAACTGGAATGATTAATGCAATTGTGTTCAACTTGCCTTTGAAGGGCACAGCAAAGTAAGTTAGTTGAGAGGCAAACTTGATGGACCTGATTTTTTCGTTGTTTTTTTGAATGTGTTCTTGGCTTTTATTTCAAATGGCAAATTTTGATACCTCTTACATTATAATAGTAGTGTAGTTTTGATCCTCTAAGGTATCAGAAAGGCAAGTGTTAGAAGTCCATTTTAAGTGATAGAGTTCTTGGAACTTTAGGCCAAAATGTCTACCATAAATATTCAATGAGAAAAAAGCAAACAACACTGAAAGGGTTGTGTAAAACTTGCTTTCATATTGAGTCTTAGAGCAGAATTTAAGATCCTGCCTATCTTAAACCAAGAAAAACACCTAAGGCGACATTTCTCAAGGTATTTTTTTGTCCTATACACCTCTTCTCTCTGTTAGTGTGCTCTTTAAGTTCATCGTATTTCAGTAAACCTTTTCTAAAAAAGTTAATTGAACTTTGATCATTTGAGTGAATTTTGTTGGCAGTATTGCGTTTCTTCTCTGTCATTAATTACATTATCATCTTTAAAGAGGTGGTGAGTTTTAGTGAGGAACTGAGGATGAGAGATGGGAAGTAGGATGAGAAGAGTTAAACTAGCTATGCCAGCAAAAATGGATGAGTTACAGATCAAGGAGTTAACCATATATTTGAGCCAATTCTCATTGTTTCTCCTTGTATCCATATCTTTTYCCATTGCATGGCCTTGTTGATTCCTTCTCCATTATACCTTTGTTCTTCTTTTCTCACTTGCTTTATTCCTGACCCTGAATTTTCTTACTGTTGTCCTATACTCTTATTGTTCATATATTTTCCCAAGTGCCTTTCATTATTGCTTTCATTTCCTTTTTCCAGGCTGGTCATCAGGTTGGTTTGTTAGAGATTATCCAGTGTCTTTGTTGTTGTTCTGTCCTTTTACACTGTGGATTCTCCAGGGAAAATACTGTCTCTGTTCTGGGCTTTGGGAAAAGGGCAGATAATAGTAGTATCTTTAACCCATAAGAAACATTTAGAGTTTTTATGTTAAGCACATCTTTCAATTTCTGTTCTGGTTAATTATGCAGAAGTTTGTATTTTATGGATTAATGCACTCTATGCTTTCTCCACCTCTTCAGAAATTCCTGGAGGTGTACGGTATAATACAGAATTTTCCTAGTTCCTATTCTAGCCATTATACCTTCTAGTAGAACAGGAAATAAATTTTTGAAGTCTTCAGGAGGTACCATTTTAAATATATGCTACTAGAGATCCCTATAGCATGTGTTCATATCTGTACAGTTTTCTTTGTGTTTTTTTTTAATAATTCTTCGTAACCAGAATCAAGACAAACTTTTCTTGTTTTGCTTTTTTTATTTATTTATTTATTTTTAATTAGCTTCTGAAAGTTCTGATGATAGTGAGCAGGAAGATGACCAAAGTGCCCCGAATGTACATGCTGATGGTAAAGAGGAATCTCAACACGAAGCTGTAAGCCAAGATAAAAATGAGCTCTGTCTAAAAGAAGAACAAAGTGGTTCATCCCTCCCAGAAGAAACTAAAGCTCTGACAGATGTAGTAGTGCCCAAGTCGGGATCCAAGTCTCCTGAAAGATTGCGAAAAGAGATGGAAGAGTTATCTGAAGATACTGACTCCGATGGAGAAGATGAAGCCACAAAGAAGAGGAAAGATGTAAAAAAGGAGGTAGYGGATAAAACAGCAAAACCACAGGTAAAACGTGGTAAACGAAGATACTGTGTTGCAGAGGAATCTTTGAAGACTGTGTCACCTAATAGAAAGGATGAGAAGTCCAAAAACAAAGAATCCCTTAGTTTAGAAAACAGCAGTAACAGCTCCTCGGATGAAGATGAGGAAGACAAATCTAAACTGAAAATCACTCCAACTAAAAAGTACAATGGACTAGAGGAGAAAAGGAAGTCTTTACGGRCAAGTACTTTCTACTCAGGATTTTCTGAAGTGGGAGAGAAGAGAATAAAGCTTCTAAATAACTCTGATGAAAGACTTCAGAACACCAGAGCGAAGGATCGAAAAGATGTCTGGTCAAGTATTCAGGGGCAATGGCCGAAGAAAACGCTGAAGGAACTGTTCTCGGACTCTGACACYGAAGCTGCTGCCTCCCCTCCACATGCTGCTCCTGAGGATGCTGCAGCAGAGGATCAGCTTCAGACTCTTGCAGAAGAAGACATTTCTTTGCCTAGCTCTGAACTTGAAAAATCTTTGCCAGCTAGTGTGGATGTTAAACCTGTTGAGGAGAAACCAACTGAAGTGGGTGAAAAGAAAGTTGAATTTCCAAGCAGTGGCAGTAATTCCGTGCTAAATACTCCGCCTACAACTCCCGAATCACCTTCATCTGTAACTGTAACGGAGTCCAGTAGACACCAGTCCAGTGTCACTGTCTCTGAGATGCTGCCACCAAATCAAGAAGAGATACGAAGCATTAAAAGTGAAACAGATAGCACAATAGAGGTGGACAGTGTTGCAGGGGAGCTGCAAGACCTCCAGTCTGAGGGAAATATTTCTCCAACAGGTTTTGATGCCAGCGTCAGCTCCAGTAGTAGTAATCAACCAGAGCCAGAGCATACTGAAAAAGGTAAAGGAAAGAGTAAACAGAGCTGTCTTCAACCTAACCAGCTCTCATTTTAACATTGCTGATGTATTTTCATTCTGCTATGGTTACACTGCTGGAAAGTTAGTTGTGGGAGGAAGTAATAGCCTGCTGTCTACTTCAAACGTGTGGAAATGGCATAATCATCTAGTGAATAAAATATAATCTGCCAGGAAATTTCTTGGCCTTTCATTAGGAATTGTCTTGGTTTCAATGAGGAATAAAGTATATAAGTATAAAGCTTATACCAGACCTGGCAAGAAAAGCCAGAGCAAACTGTAATACATTGTATAAGGAATATTTATTGTAGCAAGATGGATACATTTTGAATACCTTGTTACAAGTAGAAGATACTGTTTCTTACATAAAATTTTGATTCTCTGTAGGCTGTTTACTTGGGAGGAGAAAGTGCCAATTATTGCATGCTTAGGCAACCGTTTCAAACTTCCATCTTATGAAATTAACGTTCTTAAAAAAATTGACCTTATTAGCTATGTTTCACTTTCAGATGTGATTTTGCAGATTGAAGTTCCTATCCTGAGACCACTAGAGAATAGGGAATAATAAACGCTGCCAACACTTTTGCACGTGGTGTCAGTGTGCTGCTGCCTGCTTTTTAACTGTTTGCAAGGCTGGATCCAAAAGCTTTTTTGTAAAAGTCACTGGCTCTTTTACAGTTCCATCAAAAGTACAGCTACTTTCACTGTGTTAAAGAGCCTAAAAATTATTAATGCAAAGGAAAAAAAAAATACATGTCTGAATATACTCCTGAGATGACATAAGTGGTTTCTTCATCTCAACAAATTTCAGTTAATTAACTGAATTTTCTCCAAATGCTCTTAAGGTGTGTTACCGTCATCATTCTGTTTGAATTGTTCTTTTGAAAGAATGCAACAAAATGTGTATCCTTGAACAAAGGAGAGAGTTTGAAAGATGTGAATATGTAGCCCTCAATAAATACGCCTGTATGACTTTGTTAATTATAGATGTGTAGGTTTAGAACTTAATTTGTTTGCTTTTTTATATAAAAGGAAATTATTGCCACATGAAAAAAGTTTTACACTATTATGCAATATTACTTTTACACACATTAGACTTTAACTGATTTTGTCAGCATGCTGCCTGCTTTAGAAAATTGAGTTTCTTAATTTAAGTGGTTTTGTTACAGGAGTAATTTYTAATCTGTAAGTCAGGTGGTTGTAGAACAATGTTTGCAACTCCTAAAATTTGCCCTTTTAACAGGTGTACTAGAATTCTTTTATCTTCATTTTCTACTTTTTCCCCGTGCAGTCACAAATACCAGTAGACTTTTTCTTTTGTTTTTTGTTTGCCTTCTTTTTTTTGTTGTCTTGTGTTACAACATTTTCTAGTTTTTTTTTTTTTTTAATACTTTGAATTGATGTAATTACTGATCACAAGTGATAGTTTTTTTCTCACAGCTTCCAAGTGCTACAGGCTTTTTCAAATAAATTTGTTCTTATTTACAGCATTAAAAAAATAAAAATCTGTGTGGTTCAAGAGAAATTCTGGTGATGCATACAGGAAAGTTATTTGCAGTCATCTTACACATGCATTCTAACCAACAATCTTTGTCTGCCTTCTATCCTCCTTTACYTCCTCTTGTCAATATAAGTAGAAAGCTGAGCCGTATTAAGGCTAGGCAGGAACAGTTGCATTGTTGTCTACAAACTTAAGCTCTGAAGTGTTTTTTTTGAGACTTTGAGAAAAACACAGAAGTGCAAGTATTTATTTAATTTTTCTTTTTTTTTTTTTCTTTTTTTTTTTCCCATTTATAGTCTGTACAGGCCAAAAAAGACTTAAAGATGCTCAGGGAGGAGGCAGCTCCTCAAAAAAGCAGAAAAGAAGCCACAAAACATCTGTGAACAACAAAAAGAAGAGTAAAACTAGTAAGTACAGCAGCTCAGTATGAAATAAAATGTGTGAAAGTACAGTGTCATTTGTTTGAACGATTGTAGGAGATGAATCTGGAAATAAAAAATGTATTAGGACAAAATGTTCTCATAAGGGAATTCTTAATACTATTTAAATGAAGAAACTACTCTTGCTGAATGGCAAGTGTTTTAAAATGTCTTGTGTTATTTCTGGGCCTATTTCTAAGAGGTCCTTAATATCATGTAATTCAGGAAGACTAAGAAGAGTGAGTATTTCACACTTGGTAGAATTGGGACCGGAATCTCTGTGACATGATAGCTGTATGTTTTAGAGGGGACCTGGATGAAATTATACTTTGTATTTTTTGCAAGATTAGTTTTTAGAGGTTAATATCTCTTCCAGTAGCAAATATGAGAATAATTCCAGAAAAATAGGCTCTATTTTCTTCCTATCTTCAGTAAATAATGCAGCTTTTGCAGCTTTTTTGTAGTTGTAGAAGCTAATTGGAATAGAAACCGCAGTAGTGGGCAAGAGAAGCTTAATAAAAGCAGAGGTATATTAGAGAGGCATATGCCCATGTGTTCAGGAGACAGCAGGATCAATTACTGTCTCATCTCACTGTTAATAAAAAATACCAGGGAACAGTCAGCTGGAGAGCGAAGCTTGGAGGATAGCTGTAAAAAACGCAGTTGAAGCAAGGATAGAAAGCATATGCTGTACCCTTTTTCCCTCCTCCGCTTCCCCCCCCCGCTTCTTTCTTTTAACAGCTTTTACTAAAAATCTGTACTTTCTGGTCTGGTATTAGCTTTCACCCCACCTGTCCTTCATTCATGTTCATTGATCTCCTCTTCACATTCGCTCATCCTTTTTCATTCCATTTCACTAATCTCCTTCCATAATCCTTATTCCTTCCCTCACCCCAGGAATTAAAGTAACAAAACAAACTGAATTTGCAGAACTAATAACACCATTTTTAGCCTTGCCATTGTTCCCCTTCATTTGGTGAATTTACCCCTTTTTCTCAACCTTTGTCTTTGTCAGGATGCAAGCACTTCAAAGCTAGAATTGTTTCTTGTACCGTGTACAGTCCTTGGTGTGTATGTACTCTTTTTGTTAGACTTCAGGCACTGCTGTATGTAATAAGGGCAATAAATAGATAAAACGTGGAGTCAGTTGTGAGCAAAAAATGCTTTTTGCAAAATTCAAGTATACCAGTTAAAGATGCTTTTGTAGCAGCTTCAACTCTTGCCTTTGCATTAAGCCAGCAGACAACGGCAGCTCTGCAGCCAGCCGAGYTCTTTCATACCATCTGTATTTTGGTGTTCGGTTTCTCCAGTGTAGATCACCAAATGACAAAGACCAGAACCAAAAGAGACTTTCAGGGTTCATTTTGTCAACACGTAGGGAAGGTACAACTGAGGCATAAGTTTGTCTTGATAAATATTAATTGAATACATTTTTAAAAACAACTCTAATGATGGAGATTCTGCGGCTTCCCGAGGCATTTTATTCCAGTGCTTCACTGGACTTCTGTTGAATTAAAATCTCTTGCCCTTGCTTCCACCCCAGTTTTATTTTTGTAATGCTAAACAAGCTTCATCCTTTCAATCATTACTCATAAATCATGTCTTTTCTGCAATTAAAGAATTTGGTCKTCATGTCTGAGGATTTTTGTAGATGATGTCACGCAGATTCAGATTATTGCTAGTCATTTTAGCACAGAAAATCCAAAATGTGACATAAGGCTAAGAAAAAGACCCAATTGTTTACTCTCATTTCTGCTACACATGTCCTAGGAGTACAGTGAAAAGCTTGTCTGTAACTAATACCTCTAAAACAGGATACAGATTTGTATATATCGAATGCTGTATTAGGAATTAATATTAAAAAAAAGATAAACAGGAGATAAGACATAATAATCAGTCTTGCTAACTGTTTTAGAAAAAGTATAGTCCCATAAGCAGAAATACATGGATATTTTTTGTACCTACATTGACACATGGACTGCCTGTTTGCCTTATTTTCTAATGTAGGCAATTTATTTATGGATATGGTTCTAAAGCAACAAGTGACACTGTCTTGAATCATTCAGAGAGGAGAGTGTACCTTCCCTATACGGACCTTGAGCAGTTGGATTGTATTCAAGAATCTCCTTACAAGAAGTGTGTCCCTACTCCACCCCCTTATGTTCTTGCACGCACGCTTTCAGCAGTATCAGTATTCAGGATGGATTGTGGAGCCACGGTCTGGTACTTTTATCCATCCTCTTGCTCTCTTTGATTCCCATAGGTCCACATAATAGYTATGAGTCTACCTGCAAAGCGACTAAATGGACGGTGTTTCCAGTGCAAGGTTTCCCTTTCACAGCATGCCAGAACTATATAATACCAGAACATTACATACCTGTTTTGTGGTCCTGTCTTTAGGCACTAGTGATGCAAAGAGGTGTGTGCCAAGCTTCTATACCAGGATGGATTATATAATTTTAAAGTAAAAGGATTTTGGTCAAATAAACTCCTGTTACATGAAAATCAGCACAGGGGTAGCTTCTGATCAGCTTTGATTTGGGTAGGAAGGTTGCTTTGTTTTGTAACAATGTACCTTCTTGTTTCTTCAGCAAACAGCAGTGACAGTGAAGAACTATCTGCTGGTGAAAGTRTATCCAAGTCTCAGTCCACAAAATCAGTTTCTACTAGCATGAAATCTCATCAAACCAAATCACCTGCAAGAACACAGTCTCCGGGAAAATGTGGGAAAAACGGAGAGAAGGAGTCTGATCTCAAAGAACAGAATAATCGTTTGCCCAAAGTTTACAAATGGAGTTTTCAAATGTGTAAGTATTTTCTTCAAAATACGCCTAGTGTGGTCTTGCAGTATAGTATAAGAAAGCTTTTTGAATTTTGTGTATTTTGTTTTATTCCCCTAAAATTATTGCATCCTCAATTTGCTTAATTTTGTGATAAATCCTGATTTAAAAAAAAAAAAAAAAWWAWTTTTTTTTTGCAAATGCAGTGCAGGAAASTGCCTGTATCACACTCTTCCAATACTTTTTTAGATATGGCTCCTGTGCTGACTTGCTGTTCTTGCCATCCTGTGCAGACCTGTCGTTCTGGCATGAAAGTTATCCACTATATGTGCTTTTTGTGTTGATATTTTCTTGCTGTTTTACTCCTCATTCTCTAGTTATTGTTCGGACATTTCCATGGCTTTTTCCCTTTCCATTTTGCCTTAGTGAACGAGAACATGTTTGCTATTTCTGGTCATAAGAACTTTCAGTGCGTTTGTGTCGGTCAGCTGTGGGTACACGTATAGGTAGGGGTGAGCAGTGTTGAAAGGATCATGCATTTGCCTATCTGAAAAACAGTTTAGTAGCTTATTAATGCCTCGATCTTAACGCAACTTCTTAATTGCCTCTGTGTGAGTGCATGCTATTGCAGCATTACTTGCAGTGGGGAGAAAAGAAAAGTAAGATAAAATATTAGGTGATGGAAGCCTTCTTCCTCAATATAACAATAAGCAAACAATTGAAAATAATTACTTAAAAACAAAAACTTGCTATTTTTAGCCCTCTCTCTTACAGCGTCTGGGTATTTAATTGTCTAGTCAACAATAAATTGTTGTCCTTAGTACTGACCATGGGATGTATAGCATTGCATGAGTTGCTTTCTCTTTGCTTTTAAAGGTCAAACTGAAACTGTGTGGTGTGACTGATTTAAATTGCTTCTTTAAAGTAATCCATAGTATGTCATTCAATATTCACAGATCATCTTAGTGTATGTCAAGTTTCTGAAGTTCTCAGAGCATTTTGCTCTGTGCTTTTCTGCGCTCTGTCCCAGGCTGTGTGAAGGCTGCTGTTCCTCATGTAAAGTGGGAACAGGAAAGAGCTGGCACAGCACACTGTGCAGACACATCTGCTGAATTTTTTGGTGTTGTGTTTTTTTTTTTTTTTTTTTTCCCAGCAGCTTTCTTTTATGCCCAGAGAATTCTCCACTTAGCCAGCTGTTTCTGTGGTGACAGAATCTGACCCTGCGTGTTTTTTTCTCTTCAGCCCTGAATCTGTGTTACTCTACTTCAAAAGTATTTTTCTCCTAGTACTTCGTCACAGTCAAGTTATATTCTGCTGCTCTTCAGGACTCTGTAATGTAATAGGTCTTTATTGTCACTTAACCGGCCTGCTGAGATTCATTGGGCAGATCTCCTGTGTAACACATTTAAAGAGCTTTTGCTCCTTCCTTTCTTTCTACCTTGGCTACATTGCACGTGCTAAATTTGCTTGGCAGAAGTTGGAGTTCAGAGTGCTGTTTAACACATCTCCTGCTGTTGCAGAGATCTAAGACACTTGCAACGTCTCTGAGCTTTCCTCATYTTCCCACAGTGCAATATAGTTGTGGCTTTTGGTCCTTTGGTGCTACCTTCGTTATAGGTTGATGAAGTGCATTCTGCGCCCCCCAGTAGTTTAAATGATTCTTAAATGTCTTCGAATGGAGTGTCTCCAGTGTGGCTTACCTGTGGCTGAAAGGGACTGAACAGAGAGAGCTCCTCCTGCCTGTGCCCCCCACAGCTGTGTGCCATGCTGTGGAGAGCTCCCAGCTGGAAACAGCCGGAGGGGCAGCTCCTGTGCTGGCCGTGTCCGTTGACATCCCCGTGTGGGATGCCAGCGAGGAGGTCCTGTATAGTCATACCTTATGGCCCATATGCCATGGACTCGATTAGAACCACCCCACAGCTATTCCTGTTGTAACCTGCTTGTTTTGTAACAGCCAAGACAAGTCGGGCAAGGCTGACCTTCCTGGTGTATTGGCCCAAACTGAGCTCTAGCAAGGACTCAAAACAACAGGCTCAAAGCTAGTTTTGGCTCCTATGTTTTCACCAGTTGTCTTAATCTTCTTTTTTTCCTTTTCCTTCCTATGCGGAGGGAAATGCATGCATTTTCTTCCTCTCCCACTTCCTTAAAAAAAAAAAAAAAAAAAGTGTATCTATGGTGGTATCTTTTAAAAAATAATAAAAAATGAACAAAGTTGGTGATAATAAACAGCAACTGCTGTTGCTGTGTTTCTTGGCTTTGCTGTCTGCTACCGCAAAGCACATCACTAAGATTTGAGTACTTCCCACTTCACTGAAATTCAGAAGTTTTTGGAAATGCTGCAATACAAAAATTAACAGAGATTGTTTAACTTGCAGCTGACTTGGAAAATTTGACTAGCGCCGAGCGCATAACAGTTCTCCAAGAAAAATTGCAGGAAATCAGGAAACATTACCTGTCCTTGAAATCTGAGGTGGCTTCCATTGACCGAAGAAGAAAGCGCTTAAAGAAAAAAGAGCGGGAAAGTAAGTGCTGGGAACTAAATTTGACTTTTAGAGGGCTAAATTGCATGTCATGTTATTAAGGTGTTAACAAGAATTGGATAATTTTTAGGGAGATGTGTGCCATTAGGAATGTGGTTTTGTTTGTTTTTTTAAAAACACGGTATACAGTTATTTATGATCTTTAGAAGGTATGGTTCGGATATCCAGTGACTATGTAAGAGGGAAAACATTAAAAAGGCATGAAATCTATATAATTCTGTTTAGGCTGAATTAGAATATGTAGAAACATAAACTTTTCTAAGCAGTGAACAAAAAGTATCTAAGGTTATTAATAACTTAGAACTTTTCTTCAAGTTACACAATAATTTACTATAGTATTGCTTGTGTGTCTAGTTAGTGCCTTCCCCTTAGGATAAGTGATTTATTTTATGAGTTTAAGGGAGATGATCAATTAAATCTCTCATTTCCCTGAAGCTGCTTTACCTATTACTGTAGGGAATGTTCTAGTGTGCCTGCTTCTAGCAACATTAAAAGGATTTTTTTCTCCATGTCTTGTTTATATGCACATTTAAGAGTTCACAGAGTGTAAGAAGAAAGACTGAAATGCCGCGTGTAGTAAGATTTTATGGCTGCATCACACAGGAGCTGCAGTAGCTTCTTGGTTGACGGAGCAGGGTGTATGTGCAGATTCTGTGCTAGGACAAAGCCCTACCTGTGCTGATTCCCACAGGAAAGAAAGGGAACGGTTGATTGTGCTTGCGGGTCAGGAACGAGCTCTGGTGTCCTCTGGCTGGGCCCTTGATCTGGGGGGTCGGTGAACCAGGGCTGCAGGGGGCAATGCCACACTGTCTTGCACACGGCCGAAACTGTCTCTCAGAGTATTTCCCACAAAATGCAGGGAATGGGAGCTTTTTTCTTTTTAATTACTTGGCATTAGTTGCTGGAGTCGGTATATACACCAATGCTTGTTGTTGAATGGGAAAAGGTTTTTATTGCTTAATTTGTGTTTTCCTCTTCCTGTGCAGGTGCTGCTACTACATCATCTTCCTCCTCCTCACCTTCCTCTAGTTCCATTACAGCTGCAGTTATGTTAACTTTAGCAGAACCATCTATGTCAAGTTCATCACAGAACGGAATGTCAGTTGAGTGCAGGTGACAGCAGGACTTGCCAAAGCACTTTGCACTTAATGGCTGCTGAGGGCCACTCTTTTTTTTTTTTTCTTTTTTTTTTTTATACTGCACAGTGGCACAAAATTCAGACAAGCACTATTTTGTATTTAAAGTTGTTTCTTGACAAGCTAACTTTGCACTTAAGTGCACTTTTATGAAGAAAAAGTACAACAAACTGCTTTTCCTCAAGCAATAATTGTTTCCAACTTGTCTGGGAATTGTAAGTCTAGTGACTCGAAGGCCTTCCACTGTGGCAAATGGAGGCTGTTCACTGCCTGTAGAGACAGTACAATAAGCATATAGTTGTTGGATTGATCTAAATAAATGTGGTAAGGCTTACTGTATTCCCTGGTATTTTGTTAAAGCTGGAACATTTGATATTTTTCCATTTATTTATGACAAATATTGAACCTATTTTCATTTGTACAAGCTAATTGTTTTTTAACTAAGTCACCTTATAGTGGCTTTAATTGTATACGTCAAGCACATGTATTCAATTCAAAACCTGCAGTTAGTAGGATGTTTGACATCAGTCCTSATAACCAAATACAAGGATTCCTTTAAAACAAAAAAAAGACTGACTAATGTTTACAGGTTTGAATTAGGCTTAAATAGATTACTCTGGGTTTTAAGAACCCATTAATTGGAATGAAACTACTGTACTTTGCCATTTTTCTATAAAACAGTATTTTTTTTTTAATTTTGATAAAATACATTATGAAAAAGGAAGAAAATGGCTAACAAACTGTATTAAATCTTAATGTATAAAGATTGTATTTAGCCAGTTTAAAGTGTATATTTATTCATAATGGATTATAACAGTTATATTTTTGTGTTTTCTTGTAAATGTTTCTTTTCCCTTAAAGCGACAAATATTTCATTTGTAATGCTTATTTTATTACGAGCTTCAAGGAGAGGACTTCAAGACGGAGTAAAGTGTGAGGTTATAATTTGTAGTTGCTGATATGAACACTGCCACAAAAGGGTAGTTGTTTTTAAAATAAATAGCTAGCTGAGTGGTAGACATTTAATTTTTTTAAATGCCTTGTACAAATTCCAGAACCAACTTCAAACTGTTTTCACTTGTATTGATTTTATGTTGTATGGATCCCAAGCTCTCTCCTGTTAATTATATACCTTTGTAAGACATTTGTATATTGCGGAAGTGTTCATTCAAGCTATTTAATACCTGGCACTGTTAATACACAGTACTTTATTGTACAGATTGTTTTACTGTTTTAATTGTAGTTCTGTGTACTTCTTTTGCCTGGGGAAATAGGGGCTGGCATGTTTTTCTTTGTTTTCTGGCAATACAACATGTAAGAATTCAAAGCATTTTGTTTGTAGATGCTAGAGTGTCAGAATCCTTTACATTTGACTTTTCTAAGAAAAGCATTTTCAGTCTTCGTAGTGTGTGCTTAAGGTTAACTGATTTTATTGAAAATGGTTTCAAAGTATTCAGAATTGTACAGGACTGTAAAAATTTGTTGACAAACATTGAAGGAAAAGCTTATAGAAAAAAGCTATAAAATATATATTAGGTTCTGCAGAAAATGGAGAATTATGTAATATATTGTACAAATGTAAGCAAAGGCCTCTGAAATAAAATGCCATAGTTTGTGAATCCCTGATTTTGTTTCTAACAGTTTAATTAAGCAACCAGTGTGTTCCTTAAAATGACATCAAGCTGCAGAATCAGTTTAGCAAATGATATGCCTATTACACCATATCAAAGATAAAGATCAGCTAGAGCAGGTACATTGGCCTAATTTTCCTCTTAGTGATTAATGCAAATTCATCCTCTTTTTCAGCAGAATGGGAGAGCTTGGCCCATTGACATCGTTAAGGCGGCACCGGTTGAGATAAAGATGAATTTTGATTCATGTTAATTCAGGTAGTTTGAAATGTAAAAGCAAGCTCCCGAAGATATTTGCTGACTTCTAATATCAACTGCCTCAAGTTCAGATTCAGTGGAAGTGAAACTGGAATAAAACTTTTAGCGTTATCTGCTTACATCATGTCTGGCTGTAGTTCAGTTGACCAAATACTGTTACACCTGCAAAATGATAGATTACTGATGAGACTGATAAATAACAAACGATGATAAGCTTTGGAAACATGGACTCTGTTAATAATTACCAGGGATCTGAGACTGACAGGAGTAATTTTAGTAATTTCAGTGGGGCTACTCAGAGGATATTTACATACATTTAAGTTCAGCAGAATCAGAGTTGTAATAGTTCAGTTCTGCGTTTCAGTCTCAGTAGGCGTAACTGGTATTGATTTAACTGGGAACTACATCTGGCAAGCAGGAGCAAATTCAGCTCTCCACTCACTACTGGTTCTTGATCAGCTTTCAGTGCCAGCATTTTTGCTTTGATGTGACAGTTGTTGACTCATGTTCTATGAGAGGATTTGTTTGTTTAGTTGTTTGAAACAGGGATCAGTAGTCACCTTCCCCACTCCCAAATTGAGTTTTTGCATAAATAGGATTTTTGCTCCTTTTTAATAGAGAGATTATTTAATTTTTGTTGTACTTCTCATGCAGTTTAATGACTAGTCAAAAATTTGTTCCGGATGTGTTATATCGCACCTCTCTTTGAAAGTGTGTCTGTAAATGGTACTCTCCAGGTTCATGTTACTTGTGTCCCAGAGGTTACAAAGGAAGGTACCTTTGGCAAACTATTAGCCAGGCACTTTTATCCCATGTTCCAGTGAGTCAAATATGAGCTTCTTTCCAGGTTACATATTGTAACACAGCTTTAAACATGGGTGTGCTCCCTGCTTGGCATGCACACTGTGCTTACAGCTGAGAAAGTTTCCCACTAGCCATGATTGCTGGGCTGTGCCCATACTCTTGAGTGCCTGGTCGCACTGTGTCCTGAAAGGCAAAGTGAGACAAATTACCCCTCCTTTATCCCTTACGCCTTGGCTGAGGGACAGAATCAGTTTTATGTGTCTCATATTTGATGGTGTTGAGGATAGCTGAGAGCGTAGACTATCCGCATATGCTGAAAGCAGGCCTTGCTTGCAGGCTGTCCGTGTTACTCCTGACTCCCTTTGTTTACAGTCTCCACCGATGCTTGTACATACTTGCTACTGTGTAGTTTCCATCATGCCATGAAATTTTCCTGTCGCCACAGGGTTCAAACTCACTCTCCGGCAGAGTTCCTGGAGGGTATTATGCCTTTTGTTGAGCTTCAGCAATTATGAGTCTCTGAAATCAGCCAGCTGAACTCTTGTCCAATGTAATTCCGATGTATTTTGATGGTTCAGCCTGTTCTGTCCCACCTGTGTCACCTACAAAACTGCTCTGGTGTGTGAAGGGAGATCGGAAAAGCCAATACAAGTAGTGCAGCAGCCACCTGCCAGTTTTTAAGAATTTGTGTATTCTCTTGGGCTGACCCCATTAATGAGGGTCCCTGCCTTTCCTGGCATCCAGAAGGCCAGACACGGGATGCGTGGTGCATGTGTCAAGACCAACGCTTTACCTTTATTCTGTAGCTGGATTACTTGTTTTGCCTTTAGTGGGACACTGGTGCCAACAAAACTGCTAACGCTGGCAGTTCAAAAGCGCATAAAATGTTACAACAGAAGAGCTGTTTGTATTTGCTTCAGCCTTTWAGTGCCTGGTAATTTTCTACACCTTTCCAATTATTATCACATTATCTAGCATTTAAAATTACATTCTGGACAGGCAGGTCTAAAAGGAGATCCCAGTTAGGTGCCTAATTTCAGAGAGTTAGTAACAGATCAAACTTCCTTATGAATCAGCTGCACTGTGGCCTGGGTTGGAAAACGATCTGTTTGAGAATTAACCTAACAAAAAAGGGTCTTTTCCAGTTGGATCAGTTATCCAGTGCTATCCATGTAGCTGCAGCAGCAAGATGATCTAGAGCACTTAAATCTGCTGGCTACAGACCGAGGCTGGGTGGAAGGGGAATGACTGGTTCCTCCTTTTCCTGTCCCCCAGGCTAMAGTCCTCGAATGCCCCGAGAAGTACTGGGTTTCAGGGATTTTTCATCAGAAAAATCCTCRCGTGCTTTAAAAGCCTGCTGTGGATTCTAGGTACAGATTAAACAACCCAGTCTTCCAGCAGCTGCGCCGCCTGAGCGTGAGGCAGCCTGGCACAGACCAAACTTCTTGACCGTTTCYATTTAACCTGTGCTCAAGGACAATGAGAACATCTTGCACAGACTTTAACTGGGGGGCTGGGGGGGTTGTGTGGTTGGTTTTTTTTAAACGTCCTGGATGTGGGCTGGATAGCAATCACGAAGACGTACTCAGACAAAAAAGAAAGGATGCTGTAAGTACAACACCGGGCAAAGAAGTTTGCTCTCTCTGAAGACAACAGCAACATGTTTTTTTAACCGCTTGTGGCACTCTGAGCCACTTAAGTGATTTTAAGTAGAAACAGCTTGAGAAGACAGAAGTAATCACAGAGTTATTTCCGTCTCCCTTCTCCGATGGAACTGAGCACGGCAGGCTTGGAGCTGAGGGTCTTGGAAAATAAATAAAACGACGTTATCACACGACTTTTCCCCCCAAAAGGAATGTGACAGCCATAGCTGACGTACGTTTTCGTACTGCTCCCGCGCCCACAGAGAACCGAGCAAAGCCGGCACAGGCGCTGCGCTGGAACATCGAGCCCGGGAGAAGCTTACACCCGCCACTCCGGCCGGGCCGGGGCCGGGGCCGGGCCCCCCGCGGCGGGGCAGCTTTTCGGCGAGCGGCGGCGGAGGGAGCGAGCGCGGAGGGGCTGCCTCCCTTCCTGGCGCCTCCGCCGGGCCCGGCGCCTCACCGCCCGTCCCTCACGGAGCGTTGCGGGGGCGGCACCGGCCCGGCCCGCCCGCAGCGCCGCCCTCCCTCAGCGGGACCGCCCGCTCCCGTCCCGCGCGCCGGAAGTGACGCGCCCCAACCTCCCCCCCGCCCCCGTGAGCAGCCATGAGGGCCCGCCGGAGGGGCGCGGGGCCGCGGGGGG
>JASVER010000016.1:12504713-12593222 GCA_030449065.1 Oceanodroma leucorhoa | reverse complement strand
TCCCCGCACGCGGGGGCGAGGCGGGGCGGCCGTTGCCGGGCGGGCGCGCGCGGAGGCTGCGGTCCCGCGCGGGGCCCGGGCGGAGGCGGGGGAGGAGTACGTGGTGGGGCAGGTRGCGGACAGCCTCTGGCCGGGCCGGGCGCCCGCCGCGCCGCTCGCCCGCCTCTTCAGCGCCGCCGCTGCCCCGCCGGTGCTGGTGGCCGTGCCGGGGGTAAGGGCCGCGCCGTGCCGTGCTCCTCCGGGCCTGCCGGGCGTCGGGGACGGCGGCGCGCCAGGTCGGGCGGTGGGTGCTCTGGGGCGGGGAGTGTCGGTGGCAGCGGAGCGGTTCCCTCCTGCCTGCGCGTTCGTGTCCGAGAGGGGCCGAATAACGGTCGTGGGCGGGAGGGCGGGCGGCCTCCCGCGGGGCAGCGTTATCCGGGAGGGCTTCCTCGTAGGGGCCGCGCAGGAAATCGCTGGCGTGCGAGGCCGCCGGCCGCCTTCCCCGTGGTGATCCCCTGGGGGCAGGAGCGCCGTGAGGAGGGCGGGCGGGTGAGAGCAGCGGGGTGGGCGCAGCGGTGACCAGGCAGCCCGGGGTGTCGGAAGCACCACTTCTTGCAGTTGATGGCTTTAGTTAGTGGTGTTCCACATAAATTACAATATATAAAATAATTGTAGGGCGTTTTTAGATTTTTTTTTTTTAAAGTTAATTTGTCTTATTTTTTTAAGGAAAATAAGAAAAGAAAGCGTACAGAAGAAGTGGAGAAAGTGTCAGAAGACCAGAGCTCATCCGTCATACAAGAACCTCCTATAAAAGCAAAGAAAGCCAGAAAGAAAGAACTTTCAAAAGCAGAGAAAAAATTGGCAAACAGGTGAGCAGATGATACCTTTTTTATAGTAAGTTTAAAAAAACATTATCTAGATTAATCATAAAATTATGAGTTCAGTGAAACAATAAAGTTCTGTTCTACTGTTTGTCTTGAATCTTGTGTTTAAGAAGATTATTTTTAAGAAGATTGTGAAAATTTCCTGTAGTGTGCCCCAGAAGGTAGTAAATACCTCCAGCTTCTTGAGATTCTAGGTCCATGAAGTGTAAATCCCSTGTTAGAGAGCTAACAGGTCTGAAGGTTGTAGATTTAGGCAAAAAGTTTTCTCTGGCATGGGGTGATGCTTTCTAACTGTAGCTGGCTTTATCCGGCAGGCCTGCAGTGAAAGGAGCAGAGGCGGTTTCAGCAGCAGCACGGCACCAGCCAGTCAGCTGTCCTTAGCACACTTGTCCTCTGCTGTGACACAGAACTGCTCTGTTACTCTGCCTGTTCCCTTAAATGCGCAGGGCTGAACCAAGGGGCTGTCAGCGCAGGCGGGAAGCTAGTCTCTGTGCAGTGAAGTTTGGGTAACGAAGCTTGCTTGATTGCAGCTGGAGGCTAACACCATGTCCTCTCTCTGACACTGTGTGATATTGCGTCTTCCATGCCCATGAAACTTCTGTTTGCTCTTTTGGTGTTGGTAGCCTTCCAGAGCCTTCTTCACGTCTGCTTGTTGGTCATGCTATTATGGCAAGTTTGGATAGATAGAGGTTTGTTAGTGTATGGGTAGATCCCAAAAGATTGTCTGTTGTGAGTGTCCTGGATACTGGGAAGAATTAAATCTCTCCTTAGTTCTAGCATGCAAAGACAAATTTTGTCACCCCTTCAATTTTAGAGGATATCAAATAATTTACTTCTGAACTCTTTCTTTATTACCTCTACTAAATAGTGAATGCAATGTGCTGGGGACAGCAAATAGTTTTCCATGTTACGGGATGGTCAGATATGTTTGTTTAATGCATAATAAGCAAAATAATGTTTGAAATTTTGTGTTGAACATAATTTAAAATGTAAGTTAAAATATTTATCTTGGAGGCTTCAATTCTTTGACCTCAAGAGTCCTGGGGTTTTTTTCCCATCAATTATAATTTGCTTGTCTTTTTCTGATAAGAGAGAGTGCTTTGGAGCAGGCAGATGAAGAGGAGGAGCAAAAACTGTTTCAAAACAAAGCGAAGCAAAAAAAAGGGGCGTCTTATGCCGTCACCAAAAGTGTTGTCAATTCAGATACAGGCACTACTGTAAAACAGCAAAAGGTAAAAAAGGTGGCTGATGAAACGGTAAACAGAAGAACAGTGTTTGTTGGAAACTTGCCTGTCGACTGTACTGTTCAGGTATGTGAGTGGATTCTGTCAGCTAAAGGAATGAAAAGGATTACAGCAGTCCTGAGTTTGAGGGGATGTCTCCAACTGAGAAGTCATATGTATTTGTGACTAAAATTGCATTTTGGGAAAGTAGGAAATAATGCTCATTATAGAAACCATTAGAGGCATTCTCTCTTGTTTTACCGGAGTTCGGCTTTTTACAGCAGTGGATGCAGTTGCTCTTTCTTTAGTAGAATTGGTTAGTTTCTTTTTCAGTGAAAAATGACTTAATAACTGAGAACTACAATTACAAAGCTAGAGACTGCTTCTAATTTTGCATGCAAATAGTACTTCAAATTGTTGCATGAAATGTGTTAAATTTGTCCTGTCTTCCATAGTAAGGGGTATGAATTCAGTTTTGGCAATCTGTAGAATAAGAAGCTGCCACAAGAAACACAGAARCAGTTACAAATTACTTGCATATTTTTAGTAGCCCTTTAATGGACCTTGTATAAGTAGAATGACAATAGTGTAAAAACGAGCTTACTAATAAATATTCAACATTAATTGTTATTACCAGGATGCAAAAATGTATTGAATATTTGTGGTATCTTCTGTTTAGGTGCTGAAATCTCTTTTTAAAGAGTATGGACAAATAAAATCCGTTCGATTCCGGTCTTTGGTAGGTTATTTCCTCTAATGTTATATAATAAAATTATGTTTCTGATCTTAAAGGGTAGTATTCATTAGTTCAGAAGCAGGTTTRGATGTGTATTTTTTTGCCATTAGAAGAATCCTTGAAGGTTTTACCACAGAGGTACCACAGATGTATCTTTCCTTTCATCACATTTTACTCTTCCTTTAGCAGCAGTTGATACTATCAGAGCTGTATTTTCTCTGTAAGAAGAATGCTTTTATTATTGCTTGTTTAGCTAAGGTATTACTTACCTGTTTTTAAATCATAGTAGCAAAGACACATTGATTGTAAATCAGCGTACTCTGTAAAATAGTTGAAGATAACAGCCTTGGAACTCGAGAAACACAACAGATGAAGTCAAAGCAAGTTATCTAATTCTGATGTCTTTCTAAATTGTCTCTAGGAATAGCCAGTTACATCATTTGCTCACTGTACTGGCTATATTGCTTTGGGTGGGAGTGATACCTGTTTGAATTCCTCTTTGTCTTCAAAACAAATATTTGAGATAAATTGACACTAGGCCCACTTAACTAAAGCTCTTTTTATCTTAAAGGTTCCAGCAGAAGATACTTTATCCAAAAAGTTAGCAGCAATAAAGTAGGTTCCTCTTGTGAATTTTGTGCTTTATTTTTCAAGGCAAAAATAATCTTTAAGTGTTGGTTGTTRCATATTTGGCTATATTAATTTTTTTTAATTTTCTGTTTCTTTGACCTTTGTAATTACCTCTGTGTGTATGTAAGTTTTCTTGACAAGTGAAAAATAATTATGTGCCTGGTATACTAGTAAGTAATTTGTTCTCTTAGGTTGTGTTTCCTATATTTTAGGAAGGAGGAAGATGCTAATAGTCTTTAATTCCTTTGGATGTATTTATGAGTTGAGGGAGCTTGATCAGAGTGCGCATACAGGCTGTATAAGATGTACAGTGAGACTCCCTTGGACGTAAGGGGCTAGCTTGACCTTTAAGAGAAATAAAGTTGTTACTGTGCACAAAACAAGAGGAGGCATAAACGTATTTAACAAGAAGTGCTTGTGCACCAGACACCATCAGAATTATTTAAACAATATGCGTCTTTTTCATGTTCCAGGCATAAGGTGCACCCTAATGCGAAGTTCGTTAACGCTTATGTTGTATTTAAGGAGGAATGTGATGCCATTAAGGCTCTAAATAAGTAAGTCTCAGTTTTGTTCCTCATTCCTTGTTGAAGAGGTAGATTTACAGAGTTTTAAAAGATAAATTTAAACTACCTCCTTTCTTTTGCTTGTATCAGAATGTTTTTTCAAATGTAAAAGTACATTTGCTTTTGGAATGCAGTGACATTGTAAATCAAGTAACGCTTACTCATTTTGCTTTTAAAACTTTTGGCTATAAAAGAAATGGAACAGAAATTGCTAGTGGATTTCACATCAGAGTTGACATTGCATCAAAAACCAGTTCGGTAAGTAAGATGTGTGACTAAAAAAACCCTTTTCTGGTTTTGGTGGGGTTTTTTTGTTTTTTTTTTTTTTTTTCCCCTCAGTAACAAATAACTTACTATCTTGTATCTCTTGTTTTCTTTAGCATGACAATAAGCGATCGGTATTCTTGGGAAATCTCTCATATGGTAAGTCTAAAATGGATTGTTTTGCATCATTACTTAACATTTATGGAATCTGTTGACATTAGGGTTTTTTATGTATTGATATTTAGAGTAGCATATTTAGGTAGCTAAATATCTTTTGCTGGAATTAATTTTTTTAATAGCAGTTTTATTTTTCAGCTGAAACACTTAGAGAGGTTGTAAGTTTCTGGCAAGTTCTGCAGATTAATTGTTTTCTTTTTTGTAGCTAGTGTAGCTAAAACTGCTAGCACTTTTAGTTCTTGTTGTCACTCGATGGTTTTTAAATAAATATGACTAAACTGCATAGGCCATAGCTTTCTGAACTGTTAAACATGTACTGGTACCTGTTTGTGAGCTACTTCCAAGTGATACACAGTGATGGCTTCTCATTTTGATGCTGTCTGTGAGCCGCAGGGTGAGTGACTCTCCAGGCAGCTATTGGCAATCAGTTATTACCTGTGTGGAGGTGCTTACTGTGTAGTTGAGGTCAGTGCTTGATGAATATTCAGCTGCTTGAGAGTAGATGAAGGGATTGCCATCAGGTGTGGTCCCTATGAGGGTATTAATGGAGTCAGGATGCTTGGGACAAGTGTCTTACTTGGAGGTGGTGTGGATGCATAAACATACAGGGTGAAGGGATGCCCTGTGCCTGTGGCCTGACGCAGAGCCAGCAGCACGTACTGCTGACAGTAATGCTGAAACAAACAGGCTTTAGACTTCAGCCTAAAACTTGACCTGTCTGAAAACCTGGATGGCTGACAAATCTGACTGTGGTTACCTTACTAATGCCTGTTGTGTAGAGCTTGTGTCAGTACTGCGTGTTCCTCTGTGCATCCTGCAGAAAAAACAGTTTGGACATTTGCAGTGCTCTGAAAATGGCTTCAGCAGCTTGAACCTTTCTCAGTGCATCTAAGTCCCATTGCTGTAATTAAATCAGTACTATTACATTCAGCCCCTCCCCTTAGCAGAGATATGATTATATCTGTGTAAAGGGATTTACCACAGTATGAAGTGTACCTATACAGAAAAAGAGGATAACCTCTGTTTTTTGTATCGGTACATCACACTTATCTGTTTGCATAGGCGTGAGACTGAGCGCCTCACACATCTGGCTGTTATCAGAATAATCGTATAGCAACTGTGGTTGGAAACTGTAAATCCCTTCTCCCCCATTCAGCTAAAATTCACGGCTCTGTCAATGAGCATTAGACCTCAAGAACTGCCAGCTCAAGCTCATTATCATCAGCATTAATTCTTAGAAAGAGGTTCTGGCATAAGAAGCAGCTACAAAAATGTAGCACAAATCTTAATTTCCACTATGTTCAAACCATAAATGAAATTATTTGAAAATTTTATTTTGGTCTTTGCCTTCGTTCCTCTGTGATTTATATTGTACTCTTCAAAGCTAGAGAATCAGTAACTGTCAAAGTAAATAGCCCTTTATAAAGTCTGCATTGTTAACTTGCTGGAATTTTTCTGAACCACTGGTATTTGTGTACCTATATATATTTATATATTTAAATATATATGTTTGTGTACCTGAATTGGTAAATATAAAATATTTGGATTTGGGCCAGGCTTCTAAAGCTGTGTGTCTGACTGAAGAGGCATCTGTTTCATTGTGCTTGCCTGCAGACATCAGTGATGATGCTGTGCGAGAGCACTTTTCCGTCTGTGGAGGTGTAGTAGCAGTGCGCATTGTGAGAGACAGAAAGACCGGCTTGGGTAAAGGCTTTGGCTACGTTCTCTTTGAGGTACGTATGAATGGCGTGCTTCAGGACACTGGGAGTTCTTCAAAATCTAAATTGGGATTTGCCTTTATAGCCTTCTAAATTTTTTTTTTAAATTTGTGTATGACATTAAATGGTAGCATTGTTGTGTACGTTAAAAGCAGCTTGGAAGACCAGTTCTGTGGAAGCAGATACAAAGCAAACTATTTTAGGTTGTGTACAAAGAAAAGCTGTAAACGGGGTGAAAGAAATGAACTTTAAGGGAAGGACTTAAAGGAGGGACAGATGAGTTCGCTTGGTATAACTGCAATGTTCTCCCATTTCTTGTGTGTCAAAATATGAGTGGGATTCTTTCCTGCAGCCAGTTTGCTGGCTGGCTCTCCATTTTGGATTCAGTGCAGCTTACTTTCTTATGGCAGTCTCCCAGCTTCGTCTTCCTTAGTTTATTTCCTGCAGCCCAATACCTTTTTCCCCACTTTCTCCTTCATCTCTCTGCCTCTGTCTTCCACGTCTCACATAAGCTATTTTGTAGCCCATTTTCAAGTATCTGTGCCTCGATGCGTGGGCTATGTGGGTGTGCTGATGTTTCTGAACAGAGCAGAGGTGGTGTGTCATTCAATAAATAGAGCAGTTTGAGTGCTTTTTATTGTAAAATCTGGCTTACAAAAATTAAAGAAAGGCAACTATTTGTTTGAAAGCAATCAGTTGGAAGTAATGCTGCTTTTAAACTGCGTGTCTGCTCTTGTAGAATACGGATGCTGTACATCTTGCTCTGAAACTCAACGACTCTGTTCTGATGGGAAGAAAGATACGAGTGAAGCGCTGTGGAGAGAAGTGGAAAGTGCCACAGAAAAGTCCAGATCAGTCTCGTGCTCCTAAGGACAGAGTTGATACCACATTAAAAAACAAGAGGCGCTCTAATGATTCATTTGTTGGTGAAAAAGCAATCCCGTTAAAGAGGAGCACTAAACCAAAACGACTAAAAACTATTCCTGGAAATAAAGCTGGGAAAAACAAACAGTCTTTTGATAAAAATCAAACATATGAGAGTGTTCGTTATTGTTATAAAGATTGATGTGTACAAGAGTGTTCTGTCATAAATTTTGTTTGCTAATACAGCTGTAGTCATTCCTAGTGTTCACTCTGGGGTTTTTGGCTCCTCCGGGGAGGCAGTACGAGGTACGTGCCCGTGCCCTGGTCACAGTACAGACAGGGCATGGTTTGATTACTGTGTTGCAGGAACACCTCCCCAGCTGAGGTCTTGCTGCAGAGGTTAGCTGAACTCTTTCGGAGTTGTGGAGAATTACTCAAAATGACTACAGAAAGTGGCTCAGGTGCAGACCCAGTCTGTGACGATATGCAAGTCACTACCTAGACAATTTGGGGTTTTTTTTCAGCTGTTAAGCTTCGGTTTACAAGACTTTGGTCTTTCGGGCGATGAGAGCTGATGCCCGGGCAGCGGCAGCGGCGTTTAGGCTGGGCTGGCCCTTCGCCCGTGCAGCCGGCGGGTCTCTCCCAGCCGGGCGCCGGCGCTCCCCCGGGGCGGGAGGAGGCCGCGGTGCCGCAGGGGCCCCGCGCCTTGGGCGCCATCCCCGCCGGCCCGCCCCGCCTTCTCGCGGAGCGTGAGGTCTGGCCCCTCCGCGCTCCTCGGTCTCCCCAGCCACGTTCCCGCCCTCCGGCGGCCGGAGCCCGCCCGGGCCGGGGGGCATCGAGCCCGCCCGGAGGAGCAGCGGCAGGCGCAGGCCCGCCCGCGCATGCGCCCCGGGGGCGGGCGGCCGGCCTCCCCACAGGCACTGGAGCAGGCGCCCTCTGCCGCCGCTGGCTGATGACGTGAGCGGAAGCGAGGTGGGGTCCTTTCTGGCTGCCCGCTCGCCCCAAGGTGCCTGCGGAGCTCGGCGCCGGCCGCGCGGCGGGAGGGAGGGGGCGGGGGGCGGCGGCGCGGCGGGACCTTCCCCTCGGCGCCGGGCACGATGATGGTGGGCAAGACCAGCGCCATCGCGGCGGGCCTTTGCGGGGCCCTGTTCATCGGCTACTGCATCTACTTCGACCGCAAGAGACGGAGCGACCCGAATTTCAAGAACCGGCTGCGGGAGCGTGAGTGTCCGGCCTCTCCCGCCCTGCCGGCGGCCTCCAACGACCGCCGCCTCCCCTCCCCCGCCCGGCCGGGCCGCGCGCGGGGGGTGGGCGGGCGGCACGTGGCGCCTCCGCAGCGCCCTCCTGCCCCCGGGCTGCCGGCCGGGGGGAACGGCCTTGAGCCCCCGCCGCCCGCCCGCCCTCCTCCGCTTCAGCCCGCCCGCCCTCCGCTTCAGCCCGCCTCGCCGCGGTTACCGGGCGGGAGACTGCGGCAGGGCCTGGCTGGCCGGGCCGCGGGCTGGGGGCTGGCGGGCGGCACTGGCCCCGGTGCGCTTGTGCGAGGCAGGCCCCCGGCCCCTGCGTTTTGTTGCCTCTCGTCGTCCCTTTACCGAAACCGGGGAAGCGTGTTGTCTGCCGTTTGTGTAGTTACTGGGTAACTCGTGTTTCCGCAGCAGAAGCTTGCCTTGGAAATAACTCGCCTCCCTCTTTTTTTTTTTTTTTTAAATCTTGTTATCCTACGCACTCAGCCATACTGTTATCGCCACTGCATTTGTGTGACGACGTTTATTTCTCTGATTTTGGAAGACCGTCAGATAAAGCAATACGGTCTCTTGCAGTAAAGTTGTTGCCGTGGTAAGGCAAGGGTTAATAGCAGCCCTCAGGTATTTTATCGACTGCATTCTTAACCCTCCTGGCAGCTCTGTTATTAGCTTCCAGGATAAGAATGAATGCTAGAGAAAACAGTTGATTAATCCAAAATGTAGAGCTCTTCTCCCGTGGCTCTTCATTATTTCACATCTTCAACATTTATTTTAACATCGTAATAATTAGTGAAGGCTTTCAATGTAACTGTAAGTGTGAGTACTGAAGGTACCCAAATTCATCCAAGGTACTCGAATGATAAGAAATAAGCTGGTATTTGTTGTGCTGGGTTGTTTCTATTGTGGGAATATGTAGGGTATTCCTTTGATAACTAACCATGAAGGTAAACTTTCCCGGCAGGTAAACATAACGTGATCAGCAGTTTCGTGGATGGAAGAGTTGATAACTAGATGGGTTAAAAATGAATATTTACCTGATGATGTTTAAAAGTAACTTAAAACGCTTTGATTCTGTCTTAATGGATTGAATTTGTTAGTGACCAGTGTTGACGCTTAACAGCGTATTTATTCCGCTTTCTGTAAGCTCTTCCACAGCAAATTAAGTCTTTTGAATACTTCATCTTCAGGCCCTTGCTCATGTATGCAGGATCTTAGGTGCATAGTTTTTGTGTGTCTTCCAAGTACTCTTTGCCCTGCAGTGCAATTCACTCATTGGGAATTTTTAGTATAGTAAACTGGTATGTGCTTGTCTTGCACAAGCAAACTCAATTGTTGGCAATATATTCAGCCGTGTTCTTTTTATGATGTTAAATATGTAGTAGAGAAAATACTGGATTACATAAGATTTTTGCAGAAGCACTGGAAGTGATTTTTGCATCCCACGGTTTTAATTATCTGAGCTTCTACTCAGTAATGTTCTGAACAAACCTTAGACTTGCTCTGATTAAGAATTAACATTTTCTTTAAAGTGAAAACCATTGTGATAGGGGATGGCTGTTGTCATTTGGAGGACATCACTGTATGACTTATGATCCTTGGATGTGATACACTGGGCTGCTTTTAGTTGTAAGGCTTTAGATAATATTAAGGAATTTGTTTTTATTTTTATTTTTTTAGTACTGTAACTGGTTCTTTAGTATGGATGCTTCTGTAGTGGTGCCAGTCACCTGATTATTACAGCGTTTTTACTGTTGGATAGTAAGGCTTGGGCTGTAAAATATTTGACTAGAACAGGTCCAATGCAGCAGCCAGTTGCAGTTCTTTAGATGAAGATATACTGTTTCTCGGGCAATAGTAGGGATATTTGGTGAAAAACTTGTAGAAGCCACCTTTACAGCAGATCTTTTCCAGTAACATTCTTAGGATAAGATTGTTTTTCAGCCTCTGTGATGCAACGTCACCAAAATTTGGGAAGGACAGGAGATCCTACATGTCAGTGGATCGATTGCCTGTTGTATTTGGTCAAGCACATGCTGACAAATGAAGAACCAAATTTTTTTTTTGCCATCCCAGTTATATTGTACATCTCTTTGGGTTGTGTTAGGACCAAAGTTTGCATTACAAAGGCCCATCGTAAAAATGAAGTGGCCAGATTCAGGTTTCAGGAAAAAAAATTGTCATTTCCTGGGAGGCTTGAAGAACTGCTGGACTTCGGTTTTCCAGATGTCTTAATCTTACTTATTTAGCAGGATTTGTGTTATTTTAGGTTTTCGTGTTGCTAGTTTGGGGGCATGTCCATACTTAATCTTGGGACATAAAGGTAGCAAAGCTATCTGGAGCTGCTTAGTTTCCACAGCTGTATTTTAAGATTATAAGATTTTAGGTGTGTTTACTATTCGTGTTCTTGACAGTATAAAACAGAACTGTTCTGTATGCAAGTACAGACACTGATCTCTTCGTTCAGAGACAGCCAGAATTTCTGACCATGCTGAAATTTGCCTCAGAGCACCTTCTGACTGGACAGCTGAGAGAGAGGAGAGCAGTAGGCAGACTTCATGGGTGGGAGGTGATGGAAGTGGCTCTTAGGTCGTTCTGCTCCTTTGTGGGACTGGTTTTGAAGCTGCTGGGGCAACTCAGGGATTTTTGCAACCCATGCCAGCACATCAGGTTATCCATTGGTTCACATTTGAAAACTTATTCCTTGTGTACAAGAGCTGTGCCTGAAGAGCCTGCAAGTCACGTGCAGTTTGAGAGCTGCAGCTGAGCTTTCTGTTTTGGGTGGATGCACGTGCATTTCTGTACTAAGATTCCTTCTATGAAAGATTGCCCTTCCCCTTTTTTAAATGTGAATAATGTCTTCACAGAGGAGGGAAGTTTTTCATTTTCTTGGAGGTCCCTGAAGGAAAACAAAAAAATTTTCGGGTTTCTAGGTGTTTCCCCCCCCCCCCCCCCAAAGCCATTGCTTTTTGCTTGTCATATTACAAATGTAACTTCTGACTGTTGTTGCAAAGATATTTTAAAACTAGTGTTACCAACCAGTGTGGGAAGAATTCCTAACTATCCTTTAGAGCTATTTGTTTTTCATAATTGTTTTAGCTATTGGACTTAAAGAGATCTATAAAAATGTATTAAGAAGAGGAAGAAAAATTGCATAGTAATCAGACTTGAAAGATTTTGTAGATCAGTGTTCAGTTTTAAAATCTTGGTGATTCTTCACATTCCTTTACTATTTTCAGGTTAAAGCATATGATTTCATATGCATGTGATCAGTGGCCAAAAGCTTTTATTGAATAGTTACAGTTACCAGCATGTCTTTTTTTCTTTATCTCTGAATGTTTAACCCTGTAACTGATACCTGTTGTAATCTTTTAGAAGATGTCATAGTCATGCCAAGAAAACACAGTTTTCTCCTGAAAACGATGTACAAATGTTAAGCTGTTACTCTTCATACTTTTCATGATGTTTTCACTCAGTGCACTACAGTTGCAACGTGGCTTGTTTTGATAGTGAAATTGGTTTGCATAGTAGTGCAGTTTAAAGTTTTGTGCAAATTAATGCTTCAGAAAACTTGGAGTGAGCTAATTGAAGGCACCAACTTTCAAGAGATAAATTCTTCTTTAATGTTGAAAACAACCATAATGRTAAAATTATAGTGTGCTACCATTCTATATGACACATTTTTCTCTATGTGATACTGTAAAATAACGTACACAGATCAATAAGTTGTAGAAAACCAAGTGCTAACATTTATTAAGGTATCATAGAAGGTAAAAGGGTGATCCATGTAGTTAGAATGTGAACTCCCTTTATATAAAGAACACTTGATCCTGTCCATAAATTTCATGTGTTACATTATCACTACTAGGAAAATAGTATTCCTGAACGTCTTCATCATGTGGACAATCGCAAATTTTTAACTCACTTCCATTAAAACTGCTAGTCGTATTTGGAAGTATTTCTAGCTTGTAAGATTGTCTCAAAAGAAAAACCAGGGCTGTATGACAGTTGTTCTTTGTCAACATAAGTGTTCACCAAGCAGACACTGAGGACAAATAGTAACAGTACGGTTGTTTAACCAGAGGCAGTATTTAAAAGCTATATTGGTATAACTATTTCAGTTGAACTGATGACTTACAAAAATGATTATTTGATAAGGAAATCACCAGTATTACTATAATTATTATTTCTTGTGTGAGTAGCTGCCACTATAAAATATCCTTATACCTGCCTCGTTGCATTAAAAGCAAGCTATATATCATTTTAATTAGACTAGTTTTGCTGGAGTGGTACAACTTTATGTTGCAGACCAACTTTATGCCTTTAGGTTGGGCAATTAAATCTGTAAATGTTTGTTCCATCTGTAAATGTTTGCTTTCCTCAGATTTCAGAAATGTGTGCTTTAGTATTGCTCTTGCTGTGGGGTGATGAGATACTGCCACCTACGTAACTAGTTCCCAAGTCTTTGCTGTAAAGCAGATGGGAAAGTACCTGTCAAAGTACCTGTTGGTGGTGCACCATATAGTTCAAAATTAGATAGCCTTGACTTGTAGGCAGTTCTTCTGTGGCTTAACATTGTTAGAAATCATGTAGAAAAATCCTGTATTACTCTAATTCTCTTTCCTTCTTCATGCCTCTAGTGCATGAGGTATGCTCTGCTTGCAGGCCCTGCACAGTTGGTGTTTACCATAGCCAGCAGGAGAAGAATTGCCATTTTGAGTTGGCGTGCTACTGCCAACCCTCATTAGACCTCTAAATGATAGTCTGTTGCAGAGAGTGGGTTGCAGTCTTGTGTTCAGTCTTCAATATTTGGAATATATTACCAGTTTCTTATTTTGAAAATAACTTTGATTTGTTCACAGTTTCAAACTATCATCTGAAGGCTTTTGTAATTGCAAGTTAAAAATGTAAGATGTTTTCTTACAGGAAGGAAGAAACAGAAGCTTGCCAAAGAGAGAGCAGGGCTTTCCAAGGTAATATTGTGTTCAGTAATGCAGTGCTGTTTTGAAAGATGTTTAATTTATATTATTTGTAAGATTTGTTTAAAGATCTGTTTTGATTCCAGCATTACAAACACTTCTCCAAATGTGCAGTCTTTATTTATTTTAATGCTCACAAATAACCATATGAAATGGTTGTTCCTTCTTTGTGTCAGAGGGAGGCCTTGTACTACAAAGTACAACATTTACTGTGTGATTTGATGGTGTTTTCCTCTTTGTAATATATGCAAGGACTTTTCAGACTTAAAAATCATTGATGGGACACGCCTGTAACTGAACTTGATAGTTTTTTGCTATAAGTATTTGATTTCTCTTTCCTTATTGCCAGTGGATCCTGGAAGAAAAGATAAATCTATCTTAACCAATTGTAAGAAATATAGTTGTGATAATCGTAACACACCTTAGAATTTATATTTGCTACAAAATTGTGTACTTAATAAACTGAGTAGAGGCATTTCAGGCTCTGTCTCTCTACAGATTTGTGATGCAATAATACGACACCTGAGTCTGAATTTCAGAAACATTCTGCATACATTTAACTTAGTGGTGACACTTTTAATTTTTTTTTTTTTTGCCAGTTTTAGTGTAACAGTATGGTTGTGTGTGTGTTTGATTTCAGTTGAGAATGTTTTCTGCTAACTTGTTTATTAACTGATGTTTAAGGGCCAACTTCAGTTTTACTGTGTGTGTTATAGTTGCCTGATCTGAAAGATGCTGAAGCAGTTCAGAAGTTTTTCCTTGAGGAGATTCAGCTTGGCGAGGAACTACTAGCTCAAGGTAATAACATAATTTTTTTGGAAGGATAAGTTGTAAAATAATTTTTCTTTACCTTTGCTAGAAGATGATTTTTATATACTAAGATCTTTTGGGGAGTCAAATTCACCTAGGAAAATCTGTTTACTTGTTTCTAACCTTGTCTGTCCAGAAGATCCAGCAAGGGAGGAGGAAAGAAAAGTGTGGATTGATTCTCAGTAATTTAATCCACTGTTGATGGATGTTTTGTGTAAATACTTTACAGTGTGGAAGAAGGTTTATTGCAAAGCATTATGATTTGTCATACAGGTGAATATGAGAAAGGTGTTGATCACTTGACCAATGCCATTGCTGTGTGTGGACAGCCGCAGCAGCTACTACAAGTTCTACAGCAGACTCTTCCACCACCGGTGTTTCAAATGCTTCTAACTAAGCTCCCTACAATAAGCCAGGTATGTGAAATGTTCCCGGTTGTTTTGGTTTGAAAATAATTGAACTAATTCTCTTATCCACTACCTCAGTCTCAAGTATTGGTTTTTGTAATATATTTTTTTTTTATATGTTCAGTTAGATTAAAAGAAGCTTTTTTTCACCTGAAACATTAAAAAGTGTATATGAAAAATGTCATGTAGCATTAATAGCAAACAGGGTAAAATAGAAATACAAAACTTCTCTCAAGCGTAGGGTATGCTAAGCTCTTCTAAAGTAGAGATATCTGACTGCAGCTCTGATACTATAAGCGGATCCACTGTTTCMCAAATACAAGTTGGGGGATCTGAAAAGTGGCAACTTTCTTGCACTGGGTCTTGAGTTTTATTTTTTTAGTTATATATCTACAAGTGTCTGTAAGTGTTACAAAAATCCATTAGAATTAATTGGTTGCTTTTGCTAGCCTGTTGCTTTTGGGCCAGCTATAACCACAAAATATTAATTAGCACCAGAACACATGAGAGCTTTGGAAACTTGGGGGTTTCCCTGACGATAAAAGTGTTTGTAGCTCTGTGTATAAAATGCCCTCCCCTTTTTAGCCTAAGGACTGTGCAGGTAGCATTGGTAATATGCTAGCAGGTGAGTCTATTGTAAAATAAATAATATGTTTTACGCGCTTGGAAATGCAAGGGTACTCCCTAATGGTGTTACCTCACATAAAGCAGACTCAGTGCTGTGCATCAGTCAGCTCTCTTTACAGCTCAGGCCTGGTTACATTTCGGTTTAACGTCCATATAGTTAGTAAAAACACTGAAAAGTGTCAGGTACACAAGATGTAAAGGTCTGGGGAAACAACGGGGCAAAAATGTTTCCTTAGAGAAGAGTGCCAAAAACCACACGGAGGTCATCACTTGAGGCTGATAGGATATTATTATCTGACTTTGGCTTTGCTCGGCATTGCACAGTACGTAATTTCTGCGGAACTGACTTCAAAAACTTATGTCAAATAGATTACCATTTTTAACACTAATCAGTTTGCTCAGTAATTACACTGCTTAATGTTCAGTGTAAAATTACATTGCTTGATAATCACTTGCCTACTGTCAATTTTATGTAATTGTGAATGAGCTTTTCTCCTTCTTACAGAGAATTGTAAGTGCACAGTGCTTGGCTGAAGATGATGTTGAATGAGGTCACACCACAACAGGGGGAAAAAATGTTTTCTTACCCCAGAAGATGAGCATCAGTAGGGGGATAAAGGGGCAAACATAGTAGTTAATGGACTGTGTACCACATCGGGTTCTACCAGAGTTAAAATTAACTTTGTGTAGGTGGGTTTCGCAGGATTTTATTTATTATCCCAGTGAAAAGTGTATTTTGATAAGAATTCATTTTATAAATACACTGTGTTGAGTTATCAAAGTATCACTAACTTCATTATTATTAAAATATGCAGATGTAATGTTGTACATATAAAGACATAAAACTACGACCTATTAAAAACCCAATGCTCATTTTTGAAAAAACAAAGTTACGGCAATAAAGATTTATCTGCACTTGTGTGTCCCTCTAGTACTACTTTAAATTTCAGAACATTTGGGTGTCAGAGCAAATGATCTAAAAATGACTTAACATTAAAATTTATTTTTAATGTTATGGCTGGTCTTCCAATGCTTTTGGTTAAGTTTAAAACCTTGTGTCATTTCCTGAGAAAATAGACGTGATCATTTAAACAGTAACTGATCACCTTAGAAAGAGATGCAAATCAGAATGGTAATAGATGACTGGCTGCAGAAAGAATGACAAATCCATTTCTGTCAGGATCAATAACATCTAAAGTGATGCAAGTCAAAACTATCTGGCAAACATGAAAGCTCTGTTAATGCAGGTGTCTGAAATAAACCTGTTCGGAATAGAACCTGGGGCAGATTGTAAGAGCTTTTTCTGGAAAGCTTGAAACCTTTTTGCAAGATAGGCAGTTAACATTTCAGTCTCTAGTCTTCAAGACCATAGAAAATGGTTGTTAAGAGTCTTTGGCATTTGCCTTAAAAAAATTGCACTGATAAGGTGAGACGGTGATATCCCCAGGCTAAACTAGCTAAAGCTAATGGAATTAGAAAGATGTTGTAAAATTTCAGTATGGTGTGATGCTGTAAACTTCCTTTGCCAGTGAAAAGGACACAAACAATATACAGACTCAAGTGAGTAGCAGAAGCATACTTCTGAAAGCAAGTTTTCCATGGATAGGATGGAAGTGTCTAAGTGTCAAAACAGATTGGCTTCTAGTGTTCTCTGGTTCTGTGCTATCACCACTCAGGTGGCAGAAGAAACAATTAAAAATGTAGCTATATATTTTTGGCATGGTGACTTGTTTTAACTTAAGGAGAAGAAAGGAGGAGAATGCTTCGAGGTGTCTTTCAGAGCAGCTGATAGTTTGTGCTAATGGTGCTGATACGTTAATAGTAATGTACCAGGTGGCATACATAGTCCAAGTCAAAGTGAGATACTCTGACAGCACTTTAGCCAACATTCCCATCTGTCTCTGTCTCATTTCCGCCTGCTGTAAGTTTCTGTAAAGGCAGATTYTTCCGAACCATAGGTCTCAACATTTCAGAAATTGCCTCACACAGAATTTTTGAGAGGTTAAGTGGATAGTTCATGGTCACCTAGCAGTCAAATACCTGAGTTTGGGAGTAGAAATAGCTCTTATTGAGTCAGTCTGCTTAGACGGTTTGCCGTGGAAGAGAGATTTCCCCCTTAACCCCTTGAAAACACAATTTCCCAAGATTTGAGGTGCTATTGAATCTTTCTGTAATGCGACAAATACTGAAGTTAATGGCTGGTACGAACAAAAATTTCTTAACAGCTGGCTGTAGTTTAGTCTTTTGGTTGTGCTTGAATTGTTCAAGTAGCATAAGGTAAAAGTAAAACTTAATAGCCATAATCTTCAKGTGACAATGGCTGGTTTGCTCTTTACCTTTTATTTTAGAGGGACAAAATTATTCTGCACCTAGAATACTTAAAAATACTGTGAAATTGCAGAAGATTCTATTTTTAATGAGTACAGTGAGGCTTTTTGGAGGAGTTTTTCTTTTCCTTTCTAACCCTTAAAAGTAAAAAAGTAGGAATTCATAAGTTATGCTGACAAACTGTTAGCATATTTACCTGCTGTCCTTGCTGGTGGTGGTCACTTCAAGGTAATATCTTTTTAGTTCAGCTTTTAACGTCATCTTAAGGTAAATCAAACTCTTCCACCCTGCCTTGAAAAACAAACCCAAACAGCATAAGACAAAAGTGGCACCCTTCCTTCAAACCTGGACAATCTTCTACACTCTTTCGTATAATGATGACAATTTGAATTCACAATTTAGTTTACAGCAAAGCTCTCCTGAACTAAGTATGTTTTAGCAAACCTGGATGTCAATTCCTCTGATTTTGATGGAAGTCTAGGTGATAGTCTGATTATGTCTACGAGTGGTCATTGCTTTAATAAACATGATAGACACACATTTACTCTAACCCTTTTTAGTTTTCTTAATCCTGCAAAGTTAGATGCAAACAACATTTTAGATAGCGTAGGTTTAAGTGAAGCCTTAAGTACAAATTTTTTCTCATATTTGATAACCCAGAAGTACCTGGTTAGTACGCTAGAGCAAGCTCTGATACCTGTTTTGAGTGCCTTGGCTAAAAGAGTGGGAATGATGAATCCTTTTAACAAGACTTAAGAGGTTTTTTTTCCAAAATCTCCTGATGAAGCTAATACCTTACGAACTGTGAAGACTTGAAGATAATTGTCTAGAATGGGAATTTGCTGTTGCTCCAACAATGTGCTAGCATGCACAGCCCACAGATGTAGGAGGCTGTAATTTAGAACTGGTTTCAGGCATAAGCAACGTGCAGGTCATCGGAAGTGCAGTGGTAATGATGGATGTTATTGCATCAGTAGCAGTAATGCCATTGCATTAGCTGTGCATAGTACCGTATTTCTTTTCACCTGTGCAAATTAAAAAAAAGTGGAAGTGAGCCATTCCAGTTGTGGATTTGCTGCTGCTGAGCTCACAGCTGCTGGTGAATAAGGTCTGTAATCTTATTTTACTGCAGGTAAAACTACTAATCTTTCTCCCAGAAAGAGCCATCTTCCCTTCGGTGGTGCTCCAAGAACAAAGCACTTGTTTTCAGCACTAAGAGGATTTCTTATAAAGGAAATCAGAGGTCTGTTAGTTTTATGTTGGGAAGTCTCCTATGATCAGTTATGAGCTTCTCAGGCAGCTTTTATAGACAAAAACCCAGCTAGTTTCATGATCATGCAGGACTACCTTTGATGTCTCACCATTACGTTTTCTAGGTAATGGAATTGAATCCAAAACCAGAGTGATCAGGCACACACTGAATCATCTGGCACTAATTTCCTTACCCGGGGGGATGACAGAATATTACTGTTGCCCTTAACTTGAAAAATGGAGAAGTCCCAGCCCTGTTGTGTAGGAGGCCAGCCAGCCATCATCAAAGTAAAGCTCCAACTATTTATGCACCCAGAAGAATCTTTCTAAAGTTTCATTTGTACATCTGTTGATGGTGTGTTTAAAGTCCCTGAGGCTGAACAGTGGCCCTACATGACCGTTGTGTTAAAATTAACATGAGTTAAACTTCAAGGGAATCTTTGAAGTGGTCACTAAGTGCTTTTAGTGAGTGTTTCAAAGGGACGTTGTACTGTACACCCATGCTTCTGCGTTTTTAAACATACGGATATGAAAAGGGCTGATGTGAAAAAAAATTTTTTTTCAAGACTTCTGTTGTACCCAAGTATTGGTTCGGTTTTTAATTTGTGTGTTTACACTGACCAGTATAGCTTATGGTCTCCTTTATGCAGTGACCAAAAAAAGCCTGTCTGCACAGCAGTCAAATCTGACCAAAAGCCTGTTGCAAAAAGCTGAAACTTGTGCTTAATTCACGAGGATTGGGTTAGCTTTCATCAGAGGCACTCCGGAAACTGAGGTTCTGGTGCGGGTAACAATACTTACTTGCTGCATTTGTACCAAAACAGAGCTTCCCAAAGAAGAAGATACAGACATCTGATGCTGTTCTTGGAAGGCAGAATTTGCCATGTCCTGTGTATGAATGTGTGAGCGAAGCCATAGAAAACAGCTGGCCCTTCCCTGATGTTTCTGTACCAAACTGTCCAGCATACTGGCACTAGATAATGGGCAGCTTTTTCAAAGTACAGTGATTTCCATATGTTCTTGAAAAGAAAATCCAGGTCCTCTCTTCTTTCCCTGCAGTAGGGGCTTACAGGTGCTAGTTTTGCAGAATATTTACTGGGCGTCTTTTGATAAGGTCACTACCCTGTTTTCCGATCACTGCTGTAACCTAATAATCGTGAGCTCTTAAAGGCCTCTGTGCTATAAGCTTTTGACTCCAGACACATAGTTCCAGTTCCCGTTTTGTAAAGGTCAGGCCTTGATTTAATGGGTTGACAGATGCACGGCCTCCTCCAGCGCGCACTCGCGATTACCGTTATTTCCCTTACACCCTGAGGATGTTCTTGACTCATCTTTGGGGTGAGAGGATGTCTGTTGGTGCCCACCCACTACGTGATAGTTGCTGAATGGAGTGTTGTTGCAGTTAGCACAATCCTGCTACAGCCTGCAAATCTGTCCAGATGGTCCATGCTGCAAGGCAGTTATGAGTGGCTTTCATGTATGAAATTTCTACTGTACATGAAGACAGAAAACAGCTGAAGTCAGATAGTTCTGCCTCTTCACAACTTGGACCCTGACAACTAAAAACTGATTTGGTCACACTATTGTTTATCTGAGCAGGTCTTAATCTAAACAGCAGAGGGCAGTTTTGCACGCACGTTCTGTGCAAGCTCATCCTGCAAAATCCTAATTTTTAGAATCTTCCTGTCTGCTGAGGTGATGCAATGCAGCATTTTGTCCAGACAAATTTGGTACTGTGTATAAGACAGGATCAGTGGGGCAGCAGTGGCATACGCTTCTACCAATACCTAATTTTGGCTTTTTAAATCCTGTGTGTTTGGTTTGTTGTGATGGCATGATTAGAAGGATTTCCCTTTTCTTTTTCTCCGTCCTTCAACACAAAGCAGGTATGTAGATAAGCCAGCTGCATTGTACAACTTAAACTCTGTGACAAAATGCAACTGAATCTCGTTCCCAGGCATGCAAGAGAAGAGTTTTCCCCTGCCCAGCTGTGATTTTTCTGGACGAGCTTTGCTAGCTGGAGTGAAGGGAGAGCACCTGTTAAGTGCAGCAGGGGTGGAAGAGAAATCTGCATCTTGAGCCTCTGCCTGGAGTTGGACTCTGGCTGTGATGGCCTGTGTGAGGAGAGCTAACCAAAAAAACACAAAAGGGCAAGATGTTATAGGTTGGTGACAGGCTGCAGTTTCGTTGCTGGGTGAAATATAGCTGAAGGTGGCAAAATCTACTCACCCTGTTGCAATCCTGTAGCTGATGTGAAGTGAGCTGGTGGGGTCTCTCTCTAATGCCTTGSAGGCAGCTATTTGTATCGTAGTGGCACCCTGGCGTGAGACCAAACCTTAACTACTGCACCTCAGAAGTGGTTTCTCTCTGCTTCCTGGGGTGTGTTTGCAGGGGGAAAGTGTATGTTGATGCCATACAAGTAATTGGAAGTTTTCAGCCCTGGTAGCTGTCAATCAGCATTTTTCCAAACATTCAACATGTTAGTGAGAAATTCTTCAAAGTCTGCTGAAAACATGGCAAGTATCTAGAGAAAGAGAGCTRTTTAATAAAAGATACTGTCTCTGCAAACCATGCTTCTCCTCCTTCCGTAGGTCAGTCTGGATATGTTACACYCTGTAAGATAGCCTGGAAGATACGGAAATTTGCTGTAACAAGCCAATCTTTGCCTGTTTTGGCATGTATGTAAAAGATTAAAAGAGCATTTCCTGGAGCTCTGAAACAACCTGGTTAACATCTTTTGTTGTATTTAATATTATTTAATGAGAAGGAATGTACATTCAGCTTTGATGATTAAAATGACAATGATTATTGCATGAATTTGTTAATTATAATGCAATGACTAATTAAATGGAGAAATGAAGAAAAGGGATTCTTGAGCAAGCATGTTCTTTCAGAAACTCTCCTCTGGTGTTTTTAATTGATAGTACATGCCTAATCGATTCATAGCAGTATCTCATTATTGGTGGGAACAGTCTGGTTTTGATGGAAATTTACTTTTACCACGCATTGACCTGGTATAATGTAATTGCTCGGTCCTGTAAGTTACCGCAATGAAGACTACCAACTCCTAGAGTTAAGGAGGTGGAGGTTTTTGCCTATATAAAGAAGAGAAGCCCCATCTGACCCCAGGTTGCAGCCTCCATGTTTATTGAGTTCATCTGGTTSGGGTGTTTGCCATAATGACCCTTGGCTGAATTTGCATAACCGTGAGGGGTTGCTATTTGATTTACATTTAATTTGCTTTTATGTCTCCATCTAAAGTTTTGAACTTTAACGTCAGGCCCCTTGGCTTATGTTAGAAGTTGTCTGACAGAACTAAGGGCCCTTTTTTACTTCTCTGTAGGGATGTTATCTAGTGGCCATTGGCACTGGCAGAATTCTTAGCATGAAATTATTATTATTACTTCTGTATCAGCAGAGATGTGTGTGGCACTCTGAAGAATCTGTCAAGATGAAGTCTCTGCTTCTGCAAGCTCACAGTCTGCGTCCTGATCCTGTAACTTACTCTGCATGGTCCTTTCCTCATGGAAACATAAGCAGTCAAGAGCAGGACATTGGGACAGTGACACAGGAAGGGAGAAGGTAAGGTTTAGGATAGTATGATTGTTTTGGTAGTTATTGGGTGRGTGTTTTGTTTATCTGAATTATGTATGAAGCTCTAAAGCTTGCTCCTTTTCTACATCACATTATTTTTAGACTGATTGGCTAATCAGTGCTAGTTACTAGTATCATCAGGAAAAATTAGACCTCAACCAACCATAGACACGCTTATAAATCATGAAACCTACCAAAAGAAAAAAGTATTAAAGACACTCTCTATAATTGAAAAGATCTGAAGCACACTCCTCCCCAAACTGAAATCAAATAACATGAACTGTTGAGCACTGGGTTAATTACTCTGCTGGCAGTCCTGCAGTTCGTAAGTGTCTTCTGCATTGCAAATGTAAGAAGCAATCTCTCAGAAATCTGGCTTGCTGTTTGATAGCAACTTTAAAAGGACTCTGACTGTTCTGTCAAAACTTAGTAATCAGCCTATGCCATAGTGCCTGAAATTCGGTGACCCCATCATGCAAATAGGAAAGCTGGGACATAGGTATTAAGTAGGCAGAAATAAGGCAAACAGCATAGAAAGCAATGCAGTGAGTCAGCATCCATCCTAGATGTTGGATTGCGAACTGTGAATACACGACAACCTGATAAAATGGTTGAAAACTGGAGAGGTACTTTACTGAGAGAAAGTTGTAGCCCAGTTTTGGACACCTGGCCCATCCTTAAAAACAATGCAGCCTTCTAAAGCTTGCTTCTGCTGCTCAAAGTCCTCGTGGTTAGAGCAGATGTTATCTGTTGACCAGGATGGCTCTATCTTCCTTTTTCTGCATTGGAGCCAGTATCTGGAAAGGAGAAGAGGATATGCCTGGAAGGAGCTGGCTATGTGGTATATATCCATATATCCAGAAGGTCAGATGATCAGACTGGTGTGTCCTGCCACCCTCAAGAACCAACAGACTGGCTGGTTTTTGGAGCTTCAGCTAACCACTTGGGCACCTTGGCTTCTCTGGGCAACCCTGGAAGTAAGTGCCGAGAAGTTAAATTGCTTTTCTAAAGCACACAGAGACCCTGGGATAGAATGTATTGATATTGGGGCAGTGCTCTCCCCATGCTTTTTGTCATAAAATATGAAGCAGGGAAAACAATTGGCTCCTGTGTAGAATCCCTCACTTCATTTTGGTTGTTTCCAGGATGGTGTTTGTTATGAGACTCTGCCAAGGTCGGAGGCAGTGTTTTCTCTGCTGGCTTGCCCTCAAAATTTTTCAGCAGGCCTGATAATATTTGTCATTAGACTGTAGATCTTTTCACAGATGGATGTCTCCTACCTTGGGCAGCACATTTTCAATAAAAACGGTGATCTCACCCTGATTTTAAAGAAAAAAATTAAGAAACAGATTGCAGTCTGACAGAACCAGCAATGTCTCAGACTCAGGATCCTTCATGGCCTTTCCTTTTTTTTTAGTCTTACTGTTCAAATCCTGCCTCCCCAACTTCTGGTAATGTTGCAGGTGTGTGCTTGGTCTCAGGGGGTGACAACACAAGCTTTGTTGTTGATTGATGCAGCAGGGATTTTGTAAATTCAAAGTATCCGTAGGTCATCATAGTGTTCGTAGTCACCAAAGTATTTGTAGAGGTCATCACTCTGGGCTTTTGAAGAAATGGTGCTGTAAGACTGATTCATGGGAACAGCATAGATTATCTTCATTTTGGGGAACTTAACTGCATTTTCCTTTCTTCTTGGAAGACCACGTTATTTTTGCTAATATCAAAGGATATCACCCTTGTTGACATGGCTGTTTAGGGCACGTACAGTACAGCTGTGCTCTTGTGAAGCTTCGCAGGACTCGGGGACTGAAGACACGGAGCTAATGATTAGCTAGACATACCGTCCTTTGCACCAGGGCCAAATACAGTCTGCTGCTAATCACCTTTCATTGCCCATAAGGTGTGAGAGTGGTCATTTACTTCCAGCGGGAAGTGCAAGAACAGAAAGCACTTTGYCACGAGGCAGAGCTTTGTGGGCAGTCTTGGATGCCTGATGCAAGGCTTCTTCCATTGCTTCCCAAGATGATGGTCTCTTCTGGCAGAGTTCAGGCACTGGGGGGGTTTTGTTTTCTGGCTAAATAGAAGTCTGCTGCAGGCAGGACCTTCCAGTTTAACATCTTTCAGTGAACGTCAGAGTTCACATATACCAAAGCTCTTTCTTCTTTTTAACTGGCTGTGTGAAGGTCATACAAAATAATTCATTCGCTGCCCTTTGCTGGGTGTCTTCCAGAGGTGGAGTGCCTGCCTTTTGCTATCTAAGGGGCTTAGCATTTTGGCTTTTCTTTTTTTCAGTGTTGAAAGGTTAACATTTGTATTCTTTCTGGAATACAAAGGAAATGTGTCATCGCAGAGGCACAGAGCGGAGTTAAATTTTCAGGGGTGGCACTGCAGATAGCATCTGGGCACACAGGTACTGAGGCGTTTGGTCCGACGTGACTGGGAACAGGGCATCAGCTCTAGATTCAGGGCTGTCTCCTTGGGACAAGGTAGCGCTCGCTGTTCCTGCTAGCCCATCATTTTGCTGTAGACGTCCATATGACAATCGCAGAACATGCCGAGGCTGCGGTAGCGCTGTGTGCAGCAGCAATGAAAGATGGGAATGTGCGGACCTCGGTGTAAACACCAGCTTTTCCCCACAAAGCCCATTTTGCCTTAAACTTCCTTTTGGTGGAATTTTTCCCTTTTCCCCTTGCCTTCCTACACCTCTCTTTTATACACCAAGCGGTTTTGCACTTGCCAAGCTTGCTTGTAAAGCACTGAAAGGAAACTGTGCCCCATGTTCAGGTAGCGTGCCTGCTGCCCAGCCCAGGCACCGGCGAGGGGAGGCATGGGGAGCCTGCGGAGCCCCGTTCTGTTTTGGCTTCCCAGAGCCGGTGCCACTAGGTGGCAATGTGGTACTCCTGCAGCTGGGACTCCCCTTGTCTTTCCTGTAAAATTTCTTGCTTTCTCTGTATTTATCTCTGCCAAACTGATGATTGCACCCACCACCCCGGCAAGAGAACAGAACAAAATCATTTCATAGAACATTACAGCTGTTGTGCCTTTTTCTTTTCTTTCTTTTTTCCTTCCCCCCCCCCCCGCCCTGAGTTCTTTGTCCCACAGCAGGGTGCAGAGGTTTGAAAACCTTCTTTCTTAATCGCTCTCCTTCTAAAAACAGAGAAAACACAGCCTCTTGGGAGCAATTAGCTGTGAGAAAAGCATTTCTCAAACAATTGCCAGGAAATATTGTCTTGACCGATATTCCTGATGTAACACGGTCGTTCTCAGTACTGTTATTCTAAGATACTCGACTGCAAAAMCAGCAGGGTACAGATCTGTAATGTACGATCTGCAGCCTACCACCTACCTTACCTTTTTATATCCATTTACTTTCAGTTTGTGTCCTCCCCACACCCCCTGTAGCTATTCTGTTCAGGAGAGTGAAGAATTATTTGTGACTCTCCTCTTGTGACTAGTGTATCATCAGGCCAAGGCTGTGACAAGACACGGCTGAAAATTAAGGTTATGCCTCTGCTGCCCGGGTTCCTGATTGAAATTCAGTGGCAGTGTGCTGCGGAGGAGGTCAGGCTGCACGCTTACAGCAATCCCTTCTAGCCTTAAAGCCTGGCAGCCTGAGAGTACGTGAGGTTGGTGAAGCCTGAATTTCAGTGGGAGCAGCTGGAGAGCAGGTATACATGAAGCAGGCAGCAGAGGCACACTGAGACCGGGGTCTCGACCCTGAAAGCCCTCTCCCCATCATTGTATTCATGGAAGATGGACCGGGCCGTAGGGTGGGGAGAGATTGGAGGAATGGTGGTAAACTTCGAGCTCTAAAAGCCAGCGATAGCAGTGGCTAGGAACCGCTGCTAGCTAGCCAGCTAGCTAGATGTACACGCATCCATGCCCATTCGCCTGCACAGCCATAGCTGTTTGTGTTGTGCGGTTCAGATTTTGTCCCTCTTTACATAAATTCATGGAGATTTGAGAAACGAGCTTCGCTCTGTGGGACAGGGTGTGAACTGAAGCACCTTCTGGAAGACAGACAGCAGTGTAATCCTTTCATTCAACCCTGTCTGCAGCTGCTTTTTATAAACTTGGCATAAATACGTACTCAGTGAGGCCAGGCCTGTGTAGCTGGAAAATATTTTCCACCATCCAAAAAAACAGAAGATTGGAAAAAGAGCCCAGAAATTGTGCATAACATGGAATGGCCTCGCTTGTGGTTTTTTTCCATGACTTCCTCAGCTCATTTTTCTGCTGCCAATTTTAGAAGCCCATAAGTCATACTTGTTAAACTTTCTCAGTTAAAATGTAACTCTAAGAACAAAGTCATATGATATGCTGCAGCCAAATAATCCTTCCAGAGCCTCTGACTGGAGAAAAGCTACCCTAATCTGGCCAGTTTGTGAACCTGCCTGGGCTCCTGTCCCAGGAGAGGCAGGGCTGAGGGGGCAGGTTTGCGGCGTGAAGCCCAGCTCGCCGCCCTCCCGGGTGAAGGCTTCCCTGTGGGCTTCAGCAAGCATTTCTCCCTGATTTTGCTGGGGCAGGCGGGCCCGTGGTGTGTTATGTTGCAGGACGGTCGTTGCAGAAATTTTGGCTCCTCCTCTGGAAGGACTTTAAGCAGGAGGTGAAGCAGAGGAGGGAGCGAGGGGAGGCAGCACGGAGGCTGGCAGGGTCCGGCAATGGAGGGCTGAGACGCCGTTGTAGGAAGGTGCCGCTGCTGTCAGGGTGAAGGAGAGCTGTGGGGTGAGGAGACAGCAGGTTGCCAAGAGTGAAAGTGAATTTGCTGGAGGGTGTGAAGAAAGGGCATCCTTACTTCAGTGCGTTTTTAAGTGCTGAATCAATATAGAAGTACTTGCATGCCAGGAGCAATATTTTTGTTTGCCAGTTTTGCTCTTTTATGAGGTGATTGTGCTTACACCGGGCCCCAGATGGTTGTCTTGAAGTGCCATCCCTTGTCCAGGGTCTGCTCTGTCCCCTCACGCAGAACAAATCCCCGGTCACTGCTTCAGGGGGGTCGCTCTAAATTTACACTGGGGCAGTAGCCGAGAGCGGGATTTGGCTGTGGGCCCCGCTGGCACTGGTGCTCCAGCCTGCCTCCTCCCAGCTGCGGCGCGCGCGCTGCCGGGGCTGGCAGTCCCGGCCTGGGCCCCTGTGACCTGGTGGCTGGGGAAGGCAGGGAGTACTGGTCTCCCACCGTGCCAAGGGTGTGCCGGTCCGGCAGGGCACGAGGGGCCAGAGCAGGCAGAGGGGAGGCAGGTGAGAGGGGGGAGTGGAGCCCTGAGGTGCTTCTGGGTCCGCTCACCCTTCCAGCCCTGCCTCCCCCTTGTGCTGGGGGCGGAGCAGCATGGAGAGTCTCCCTCTGGAAAAAAAATGTAAAAGTAAGATAATAGCTATGGTTTTTTTTCCCCTAAATATCAGCTTTTGAGTTTGGTTCTGGCCCTCTGTGTAATTGGGGAGAGTGTCTGGAGGAAGTGGGGGGAATCACGCTGCTGCGGAGCGGCTGCCAGGAGCGGTGGGCCCCAGAGACTGCCTTTCTGCGGCAGGGCGAAACGCCCTCGCGAAGCCTGTGTGGTCTTCACGGGAAGGGAGGAACTGAGCAAACCCACTGGAAACCGGCAAGGGTGTTGTAATGTTTTTTGGACAGCCGGTTTCAAAAACCAGCGACTGCCTCTCTCTCTCTCTCTCCCYTGGCAGCCGCTTCCCGTGCCCTGACATTGAGGGAGGTGGTGGTGACTGATGTAACCGCGGCCAGGGAGAGTCACTTGCCCAACACGCAGAGGCTGGCCAACGGCCAGAGAAATTTGCTAAGGCCGGGTTTTCTCACAACGGGCTCCCTGTCCCTGTGCGCATACCTGTAACTGGGCCAGGTGCTTGGCACGGCCGCCTCCCCAGCCGAATACACGAGGCGGCGGAGCTACCCAAGCCAGGAGGAGGAGAAGGAAGAAAAGGAAGAAAATTTGGTTCTTGTCCCACGTGAATGCAGACCTGATAATGTCCCTAGGCACGCGTTGTTTGTGTCACCATATTGAAATTAATAACGACGCCTGTTYGCTGAAGCCAGCTGTTCTTTGTGCTAATGGCGGGAGGCGTGGGGGAGAGGGTGAGGAGAGGCCTACTAGTTTTTTTGCTGGATCACCACCTTTAAGTTATTGTGACAGACCTTTAAAAGAATCTCTTTGTATGAACTGGAATATAATGCTCAGCTGGGCTCTTAAATTCTGGCTGTGTTGAGAAGAGAGATCCTTTCATATCGATTGTCATTTCGTATGCAGTTCAGGCACCGACTTGTAGAAAATCTGGGCCAGGAGAGATATCATTAGGTATTTATGGGGGTTTGGTTGGCTCAGCAGTCAGTTTTTCCATTGTCATGCCGTGACAGTAGTGCATTACATACACCCTCAGGAGACATCCTTCTGCTTCCACAACAATAAAGGACTTTTTTCTTTTTCTGACTCATCTTCAGCTTGAAAAAAAAAACCAACCACCACCAGTAAATATAATTAGCAACAGGCAGATATACTGTACATAGCTCTCAAAGCCCATTGGGATAGTTCCTGTTAAAATGTATGCTTGTGGTTGCTTACCCCATGCTTAGACCTCCAGCTGCATTCCTGATTATACTTAGACGTTTTAACATAGCCTGGTGATGTTGTAGGCTGAGGAGCCATTTCTAGTTTGGATAAAAAGAAGGAATATATTTAATGCTGGGATTGTCTTTCACACACACACAGGAGCTTTGGCCGGACTCGCAGCTCACAAGGCAGGGGAGTACAAATGGCTGCGCTGCGCCGGATGCGAGGTCCACTTAGCTCTTTATCCTGCCTCTGACAGGGGCCAGCAGCAGATGCTGTGGGAAGGAGGACAAGGAACAGAGCAAGTCTAGACTGATCCTGCCCCAGTGTGCCCTCTTGGCTCCCAGCACAGCTATTCTCGCTCACCAAAGGACAGGGGAAGAGGCAACTACYGCTTTAGTCCTTCTGTTCCCCAGCTTCCTCGGGCCCACGCTGTGCAGTGGCCCCTGTTTGCTTTGCTTCCCAGATGTGGCTCAGCGTGGGATGCTCTGCTTCGCTTTGGATCCACGTGGTCACGTGAGGATTTCTGGGTTAAATGTGTCCTGGCCCCCTCAGTATTTCCCTTATGTAAGTGTGATGGAGCCGGGAGCAGGTGGCGTGCAGCTGGGCTCTGCTCTCTGCCAGGTGGGTGTTCCCTTACACCGCAGGCTGAGGTCCACGCCATCCCAGTTAGGGGCTGCTGCCCGTCCCGCGTGTGCCATTGGAGCACCGCGAAGCCAGGACCCAGCCTTTGGGTCCATATCTCACCTCGAGGTGAAGGCTGACGCCAGTCACATGGCTGCAAGCGGGCCAACTGGGAGATTAGTACGGCTTTGTTTATTTATTTATTTTAACCTGTGACTAAGATGGGGTTAGTATTTGGATGGGAGCCGCTCCTCCCAGAAAAGTGCTGTTTATATTTCAGTCTCCTGAACAGAGTCAGTCGGATCTGAAGGGCTCATAACCCAGCAGTGGTATGTGGGCTGTGCTGGCATGTCCTCACGTAACCTGGCGTTCACGCTGCCGGACAGAGTGTGGGCTGGTTGTTTGCTCATCCCGAGCGCAAATGGCCAGAAGTTTTCCTCTGTATTCCTGATTGCTGAGCTCAGAGGGGTGGAGGAGAGGAAGAGCAAGCTTTCATCTGGAAGTGGCCAGGCATTGCATAGCGCTGTACCTGGGGTTACGCTGAGAAAAACGTGACAGTGTGGGTGGGGTGATGGCTCTATAGCCACAGACAATATTGCAGGGCTCACCTGTGCAGCATGTGTTTAGCACAGTCACTAGTACCACTGCTGTGCGTGTAAGCAAGTCAGTACCTGCTGCCATGTGATCAAAGGGAGAGATGCTTTTAGAAACATGTGAGGGTGGCATGAAAAAACAAGTCAGCTGAAGTATCCTTAGCTAGTAGGGCACCTGTGGGCTAATAGACACAAGTGAAACAGTGCACAGAAACTCCTCAAATATGGAGCTGGTGTTTATTTCCATTCTCTCTACCTACTTCCACCTGTGTAAGCTACTTGTTTCTTTGAGATCTTGTCAATTCAAGACCCTGGCTGTAGACACACCTAATCTCTTGGGGAAGGGCAGAGCCAGCTCAGCCAACTTTGATGGAAAATGATTTCCCAAAGGGAAAGTCTTGTTCCCTATGGCAGGGCAGAAGGCAATGCAGAGAACTAGCCAAGAAGCATTTAAAGCCTAGGGCTTTAAATAGCACCTGACTAGGTGGCTAGCGAACTAATGATATATGGGCAAATAGGATTTTGTATTCTTGAGATAAGGAAAGTTTGGAGAATCCTCTCCCTGTATGTCATCAGTTGCTAAAACAAGTCTCCTGGAAATGTAAAAAGTCTGTCTCTCTCCCCTCCTTGCCCTATAGCAATGTAAGTAGCACAACTTCATCTGAGTTTTGTGATAAATAAATGAGTAATCCTGCCTCCAAGGCTGTCTGGGACTTCTGCACCACATCCTTGCTCCAGCTTGTACCACAGTACAGTATTTTACAATGTCTGGGATGGAGAAGGTTTCTTCTGTGTAGTGTGCTGTGGTACGTTCACTGGTCACAGCATTGTCTGTGGGGTGAGAAATGAGGCAGGACTCCTCTCAAGCCATCGGTCTTGGGCATTTTATGTTTTAGCACTCTAATTCTTCAGCGAATCGCCTGGATAGCTAATGAGTGGGGTCAGGCCTGTTGGCCTTTGGTCAGGAAACAAAAAGCTGTTTTTTTTTTCTGAGCTGAGTTTGTAAACAAGGCATAGGCCAAAACTTCTTTTAAGCTGTCATGGCAAAGGCTGGAAAATAGGAAGAAACCAATGCCAGCTCAAGTGCATACACAGCTCAAGTGGTGCTCTCATTTCCAGGAGAGTGGTGCTCTCATTTCCAGGAGGGAGGACTTCAACATCCTAAACCAGCAGCTCAGTCATGGCAGTGCAGCAGAAACCCTCCAGTGGAAGGGGACTGTGGAAACTTTCCCTTGTGTTGGTGGCACCTCCTGGTCAGGGCCCAGCAGCTGTGGGACTGCAGAGAAAGTTTGCGTGGTGCTTGCTCATGTGTTTAGTGAAGGGTCTGCAGGCTCCAAGCTGCCTGTCCCCTCCTGTTCATGAGCTGCTTAAACTATATCTTCAATGGAAAGTAACTGGGGGAAAGGAAAAGCAGCTTTCTAACCATGTTGAGGTTGGCCTTTTGTCGGTGAAGAAAGACCTAGAYGATAGTGGTGCTCAGAGGCGGTGGCTGAGCCAGGTTTGATCTTGGGAACACCTATGTAAAGATGGGGTATTTCCCAAGGAGGCAAAGGTGTAAAACTGGTGTAAATGAGGGCAGGCTCAGGGGGTTCTGTTCTCCAAATATGAGTTTTATATTGAGGTCAGTGGGAGGCAAAGGTGTGTCAGTCTTTGGGTGGATGTTTTTTTTTTTGCTACTGCTTGAGCACAATGGGGAACCTCGGGGAAGCCTTCCTGAATGAGTTGACTACCTGCACCTTGTCTGATTTATGTCCCTCTGGCTTGTGCTGACGCACAGCCTGGCGTCGGCAAGCTTTCTTGGTGTCTAGATCGCTGCTTCCATTTGGTTAAAACATGCAAAGTGTCTTTCAGAGAGAAGGAATGGGGTTAGGAAGAGGAAGCTGTGTGAGGCTTAGTTTGCATTATTGAATCATGCTGGGCTTGGTTTACTAATTCCCTCTCTCTAGGCCCATAGTGTCAGTAGTTTCAGGTTTCAGCCCAGCACAGCATCAATAAGTCCATTCTTCCAGGAAGGTCAGACTTACTTTTGCTCCATCCCTCCCCTTCTCCCTGGGAGAGTAAGGCTGTTTAACGGCAACAAGGGTTCAGGGTGCAATCTGAGCAGGAGGAAGCACCTTTGCCGTTTCTTGTCCTTCTGTAAGCAGGCAGGGACAGCTGCCTCCTTTCCCCACGTAACCATTGAAGTGACCAGCTGCCCCTATGAGGGTTTGGCTGCCTGTACCTCCAACGGAGGCCAAGGCCAGTTGCAAGTGCTCAGGACCTCCCAGGACTGGCCCTCAACTTAGTTTTCCCTCTGGCCCCACCAGCTCAGGAGGAGCACCGTGCAGTCGCGATAGATTTGGAGGACATGGTCTTACTGACAGTGCCTAAGGAAAATTTGAGGTGTCTGATGACAGCTTATTTGTGTGTTAAAGCTGCTCTGTGGTGCTGAAGGACAATTGTTGAAATGAATAAATAAATGGACCGAAATAAAATTCAGGAAAGAAAACAGCTCAACAGGAAAGTTATGAACGCAGCCGTCAGCCTGGTTTCATTCATTTTGGGCCGGGTGACAGTTGYGGGTGCAGAATTCAGTGACATTCAAACCTTTCTTTACAGGTGAAGGGACACAAAATGGGATCTAATTTGTTCGTCATGGGGCATCACTTTCTGGCATTCTTTTTTTTTCTTGGCAAGAAACTGTGGGTAATTTATGTCAATGTCATCAAAGACATATTCTTGTTACTCTCACAACTGTGACCTTGTATCCAGCTAAAAGAGTTATAGCGGGTAACCAGTGAGATGCTCTGCTTACGTCCACAGGGCAGATTTTCCAAGCAGCAGCTAYGCTGGCAGGACTACCTGCCATGCTGTCCGGCCACGTCAGTGCCAAGTGATTCTGGGAAAATGCGGGCAGTGATACCACAGACCAGTAATGATGGAGGTGAATTCCTGGAAGACGCCTACCAAGAGCAGCAGCCCATGGTGCGACGTACCATGCAATGCGCTACTGTAGGGACAACTGAAACGTGGGAGGAGGGGTCAGACCAGTCACACCAGCACRTTGCCATGTCTTGTCCACACAGCAGGCAGCAACCTTACTGAACCAGTCGCAGAAAATTGGCTGCCTTGGCCGGGAGGAAACAGCTTAGCTGTCACAGCTTTCACTCAGAATTAGCTATGAGCTGGCCAGGCATAAATTGCTTTTAGAGTTAGTCCTGCCAGCTGCATTACCAACAAAGCAAAAATTGTCTGAGGAACAAGGCTCGGGTTCACATGCTTAAACCCTACCTGTCATGAGGTTGCTAAACTTTTCCCTAGGGCTGGTACTACAATAGTTACAGTATTGGCATGCTGTCTTTTCTGCTCGACTGCTGCATGATTGTATTATAACATGTCCTGTTGACAAGGACTAAACTCAGATCGAACTGCGTAAAGAGATAACTGTGGCCTTGATCGCTCCATGGTGAAACCAGAGTAAATTACTGGATGCCAAATGAGTTATTCCCTGTTTATTTCAGATTAAACAAGCTTAGAATCTGGCCTCCAGATCATGTTATTTCTCTAATTCAACTGGGTCATATTTATAAATTCATGTAGTGGTCAAAATCATCCAATAAATGCCAGCACACAATCCCAGCACTTGCAAAACATCAAATGTATATATTGGCACTTTTTCTGTTTGCTGACTGCAGGACAAATAGGTTTCATATTGGGACATCAAAGTCTGTTTCAGCAACTGGAGGCATGACAAAGCCATGTTATAATCTGGGTACTGATTACGGCATTGAAACATGTTGGCTCAGCATGTGGTAGATTCGGATGCGTAGATAGATCAACTTTTTAGTGGCCTATGGCTTGATTTCAGCATGGAGAAGGTTGTCAGCATATTTGTGCTAATTAAGGAAACAGCATGGGAAACTCCTTTCCACTGCAGATACAGCCAGAGCTCAGGAAATGTCATTGCTCCTCAATGTTTTTTGTAACAGCCAGTTTGTCTTGAAGTGGAGAAGCAGCTTTGTGTCATAGCTGTATTTCTAAACTGCGCTGAAGCTTGTTTGGGTCTTGTCCAAGTCTTGTGTTTTCACCTGTTTCTGGAGAGGATGGATTGAACTGTTAGGTCACAAACACATTAGAAGAATGTTTTAGCTGTATTTGGGGCTGGCAGTGCAGGGTTAGATTCTCTGCCTTGATTGGGTTTATTTGTAATGTTGACAGTAACTGAACACCAAGAAATAAACACAAGTTTGTGCTCATGCTTTGCTAGAAGAACTTCCTTGCTGCTGAAAATAACGCTTTTGCCCAACAGTAACTCTTTTTTTTCATTCAGGCAGTGTTTTGGATATGTTATGCTACTCTTAACATATTCCCATGTTCAAGTTCCCGAGAAGGCAGGCTGAAACGTTGCCAACTCTATTAAGTCCTTTCTGTTACACTGAGTCAGCTGCAGTGATTTTACCTTTGCTCTTGGTCAAAGTATTACACTCTATTATCTTTTTGTTCTTTTTTTAAACATAAGAAATTGCAATACAAGTGTTTGTTCCGTGTACCTACATTTCCTCCTACTTCAATGACAAAACCAGCACATTACTTTTATTATTAATAAGACAGGTACACCTAGAAGCCCTTGATGTTTTCCCAAGGGATTCACAGCCCAAACATAAAGGAAAAGCAAAAATGGGAGAAATTAAGTGCCTTTATTTGCATTTATGAACAGGGAAGTGAGGTAACCACAATTAAAGGGGCACTTAATTCCTTCTTATTGAAAGGTCAAAAAAAGAAGTCTTCAGTGAGGCTAAAAATAGACCCAGGACCAGCAGGTCTCTGTTCTGCAGGCGGCTCTGAACATAGTTCTGCTCACCGGCCCCAGCAGTGCCCAGTCCAGCACAGCCGTTTGGCCAYGTGCCCCTCTGCCTGAGCTCAGGCCAGCAGCCCAGCTCTTTGCCAGCACCTTCACTAGGTCAGCACAGTTCTCCTGTTCCCGGTCCAAGGTGCTCCCAGAGCTGATGGCCTTCTTGCCCCCTCCACTTTAATAAGAAGTCTTGCTGAATCAACGTCTGCAGTGAGGGCTTGTGATGGCTTGTGTTGACTGTTGAAGGCCTCCAGAATGGCAGCTGCTGAGAAACGGCTGCCGTGTGTAGGAGGTCATAGCAGACCTTCCTCAAGTGCCAGTCCATGGGAAGAGTTTTGCAGCTCTTACAAGTTGAAGGTGGAGTCAGCTATAACCTGACTTACCTTCCTTGGCATTTTGAAGTCTGGTGAAACATGATGCATAATGACACTTATTCTGCCTTTGCAAGTAGGAGACTGCCTTTGTGCCGAAGTGTCTCATCAGTGAACCTCACCTCAATGCAGAGTGCTTATTCAGATGTAACCACGAAAATGAGGGCTGCCTAAATAATGCCTCTGATTGAAAGGATCCACTGAAGCTCATTATAATGATCTTAATGACTTCCAATTCAGCTGTGTCTGTGATACCAGAGTGCAAAGGTAATTATGGAAGTGCTAAATACTATTATTATTTGATATTAGTGACAGGGTGGGGGTGAGACCTGGTAAGTCCTTCCCCCATCTGGCCTAGAGAGGAATGAGGGTTGCCCCCTTCCCTCCACCCCTCTCAAGACCTGGGAAGGAAGGACTGTGCAGGCAGGGTGGAGCCAGGACTCTGCTCCCTCTTCCAGCTGCGGCAACCTTGGCTCTTACTTTGCCTCTGTGGTGTCAGGAGATGGCTCCTTTGCACAGCTGGAGCTTTGGTGCATGTGCAGCAAACTGGGAGAAAGGAGAAATGTCCCCACACCACCCTTCCTGCCTCCATCTTGGCAGCAGAGGAAGCAAACATGCCATCTCTCTCTGTCCCCTGCTGATTTTGCTGGTCTTTCCCTCAGTTTACTCTGTCTCTCCTGTGGCCCTCTGGTACTGCCTAATGTTGCTGGTTTTTCCCTTCATGCTCTCTCCTTACCTGTTTGATCTCAGCTGGGCCCCACCAGCACAAGCGCTCCCTTGGCTTGCATGGGATTTCCGTTTCCTCTGTGTTGGCGGCTCAGACTGTGAGGACGAGGACAAGGGCATTCAAACCTGGCTTTGAGTGGAGTCTCGGACCAGATGACCTCCTGAGGTCCCTTCCAGCCTCAATTATTCTGTGATTTGGAGGCCCTGGCTCACTACCAACATTGTTCTAGCCCAGGAAAGTGCTAACCCTTTGACCCATGAGGAGTTTTTAAGGAAACAGTGATAACTTACATGTTTAACAGTTTGCTGCCTGACTTTTGTGTAGGGCCCGACAGACTACATGATCTGCGGGAACCATCTGTGCTGCCAGGGTCTGTACCTGCAAAGGCACAAGCGCCAGCCTTGCAGGCCCTCCCGAATCGTGGGTGAAATTGTGAGAGCACATTCAATTAGCTCTGCTCACTGACCATGCCAGCCTGTGCTAGGAGAAACCCGTGTGGCGATGAGTCAGACTCAAATGATTASTAGACCCAGAGGAAGGCTTGATGATACACTGAGGCCGGGACACACCAGCAGCGATTATGAATGATTCACTGCCTGCGCTCTGCCATTCAAAACATCCGCTGTGTTGCACAGGCAGGGCCATTCACGGAGGCTGCAATGAGGAAGTGATATTTGCACCTTTAGCTGCCACCTTCTCACCAAACCTTTCAGCCGCTGCCTCTGGTGTGGCGCTTGTCTCTCCCTGGTCGTGCTGACACTAGAGAGGTTTGCTGGAAGGGGCAGCTCCTTGATGCTGCCCTGTGACTACAGCCAGGCACCTCCTGCTGATAATGTCCATCCTCACCCTAAGAGGGTTTGGCCAAAAGTGTAGGGCAGCTAGGCATCCCCCCAGCGCCACCCTGTGCAATGTGGAAGCACTTAATTGGACTTTAATGCTAAACTGAGGGGCAGGTGGGAACTCAGAGTCAAAGTCCTTTATTTCTCTGTGCTCCATCCTGTAATTTGCACATCATTCTTCAAAACCCTCATAAATTCTTTGCACTGCTGTTCCCACTTCCATTTTTCCTGCTGTCGGAAATGTGGAGCTCACACAGCCCAGACTGCTTCTGTGTTTCCTTTATAGAGGGGCACATAGCCTGCTGTCTCTTTTCATTTCTCATGCTGCTGTCTATATTCTCTTTCTTCCTGTTCCTCCCACCTTTTTATCCTTCACTCTTCCTCTCCTCTCCTCCAGATTTTCTCCTGCCAGATACGTGCACTCATACCATTTCACCAAAATGGTCTGAGTGCACTGACTACATCTATCTTGTCCTGCTAAATTCTTCCCAAAGTGCTGATAGTACTGCATGCAGAGCTGGGAAGTCCTCAGGACCCGGCAACTACCATTTCTCCTGACCCAGGAACTGATACTGCTTGTGGCAGTTTGCTGGAGGCACTGGTAAGATCTGAGGCACGGAAAGTTTACTCATATTGGCTGGAACTCACAAACGTGTTGGGGCTAATAACGCACATGGCTTGTATTGTGCTTTCCCTGAAGCTAAGTTGAGCAACATGTTAGTTAACAAGCTAGGCATTACTCAGAGCTCCTAAACCTCGTGTTTTGCCAGTGACAAAGTTGCAAACTTGTAGTACAATGCTCCCGACATTTTCTGTGTAGTGTAATGGCCAAGCTCCAGCAGAGTTGTGCTCCATCCTCTTCGTCTTACAGTTTGGCCTGGACTTTTTTCAAATCTAAGTCTTCAGCTGTCATGCATTCTTGCCAGCTATCCTATATGTCTAAATAACTAGGTGAACTATCTCTGGAAAATAATCTATCATCTGATGAATTTAGCCCTTTCTTCCTGTGAGTGAACTGTCTTCAGACTGTCTTTCAAATGTATTTTACATGCAGTAGTATTATTTGTGCTTTGTCTAAACGTGTGCTAGCTATGGATTCTCTGTGTGCTCCTGGATATAACTGTGGTTTTAAGTACCCACCACAGGTTATTCATAGCGCACATTTAGTCATTTAACAAACATGGTATTAGTTCTGCTCTCTAAGTGGATGACTAATACTCTTATAAATAGGAGGAATGTGATCTGAAAGGTCACGTGAATGTTCCAGTGTGAACATATCCCTAAACTATGAGACTTCTCATTCCAGGAGCATGCTTGCAAAAAAAGAAAGTGCTCATTATTAGGAAGAAGGAAAAGGGTTCAAAACCCATTCAAGCAATTTCTCTGCTTTAAGTAAAACAATTTACAATTGTTTGTTGAGTTTTGCATTGCAAAAGGTTTTTGCAATGTTTGCTTTTCTCTGCAATCTTTCCTGACCTGCTTGGAAACATAGGAATTGCCCCGTTGGAACAGTTCTGATCTCTCTCCTGTGCTGGTGCCCTCTCTTAGAACATAACAAGACCTGAATGTTTCTTAAGTAGATATAAGAAACATCCTTTAACTTTCTCCCTAACCTCTTTCACATCCCATTGGAAAGCAGGACAACACCTAACACTGGATTCCAAAGGAAATAAGAAGAGTGCACAGTACAGGTTTCTGTACTGCCTGTAAGCTGCTGGCTTTCCTCAGCTTAGTGCCATGGAGAGAAGATGCTGTGCTGCCCAGGCGGTGGAGGAGGAATGGGGGTGCTGCCTCTGAGGTGGGGTGCTTGCTAATGCAGACTCCTGAGGGGTCAGGTTTCTCTGTTGGAGAACGCAGGAGGTAAGATGCAGCAGATCAGCTATGCAGGCACCCTCGTCTTTTCATTTTTATCAAATGAAAACAAAATAACTGAATGCCGCTGCTCTCCTGCCATTGCAAGGTTTGGTTTCTATTCACATGAATACAAGGCTAAGGAAGGAAGGACCAGTGGCCTCAGGACATCCAGCTTCATTTCATGGCTGTGCCACAGACTCGCTGAGGGTATGTCTGTAGCGTATGCTTAGTCCGGGTTTGAGCCCAGTCTATCTTCATGCACTGCCTCTTTGGGCAATTAAAGTCCTTGGCTGGCCTGGGCACCCCTGTGGTTGAGTCAGAGGCCCTCCTTGGCTGGAGCAGTGAGGGGAGGGCCATCATGCTGGGCCTATGGTATACACATGCCATAAAGATGGTACTCCCAGTTCACAGACCTATCGTAATTTTGTCCATGATTATTATACAGTTACAGAAATGCATTAGCATTAAAATACATGGGCTAAACCCAGTCAGTTGTGTCCTATAGTCTCCTCCTGCCAGCCATTGTCTTGACTTTAGGTTGCAGATTAGAAAGGACAGCTGAAGATCTGGATCCCCCCAAGCAGTCTACACACAGTCAAGAAATCCCAGAGATTTGATAGACTATACATGATGTTTCTTTCTGAGCACACGACATGTTACCTAACTACAGCAGTCTCAGAGGTTTGATTTCAGTGGAAGATGGTATATATAAATGATACTTGATTGAGAAGTGCATATGCAGGGCTTATGAAACAGTGTGTGTGTCTGCATGTGTGTGCATTAAAATAACAGAGCAAAGATCACTGCAATGTATTATTTACCTRCTGGCTCAGATTTATTTGCCTGCCTTAGGGACTCCTGGCTCTTGTCTCTCAGATTTTGTTCCTAGAGAAAATTTCGGTGCGAAGAACTGTGTTTGAGGGTACTCTCCTATGGCTAGCGTCGGGGGGCTGAGTGGTACATTCAAACTGAAATCAAATGTTCCACCCAGGTTATTTTGGGTCTGCCGACATTTCCTTGTTTGTGGGTGCTTCTGGATTTCTCCTCTCCCTTGGTCAGTAGCAGAAGCATTTTTCTTATTGATGGCAAGTAGGTGGTAGTGGTGGGGCCAGGTCTTGTTTGTGGCTACTGGCCAGCTGACAATGGACAGTGATAAAAACACAGAAAAAGATGGGAAGAAAGGAACGGATAGTGTAATTACACCTGATAAGGATCAGCACGATGCTACATGTGCTATATACATACTTGAAACCTACACACATAAACACATAAAAGAAAACATTCAGGACATGGAATCAGGTTCTTCCACAGAGCAGCCACAATTACATCAAGAAACAAAAAAGGATTTTTTATACTGTGGTGCTGGCAGTCAGCCTCCCCTCTGACTGCGCCTGGGAGAAGAGTGTGTTAAGTGTGAGCTGAATAAATGATCCGTTCGTAAGCAGCACGGCAGACACCTGTGTAGCACCTCACTGCAGCACCTTCCTATGCCGTCTGGGCCTCAGGGACAGCCATCACGACTAGTCAAATCAAACCTAGTTGCAGTAGATCTTGAGCAAGATCCTCAGAGGTGACTGTTGGAAAAATGCACCTACATGTTCCAGATAGATCTTTTTTCAGCGCTGTCCAAATCTTGCTCTCTACACTTGGACAAACGCAGACCTGGTTTTGCATGTTGTGGGGCAGTTGCACTTCTGAACAGGAGCCATTTTGCAAAGGAGGAAGGAGCAGCTCCCACCCTGCTCCCGAGCTGCCAACTCTCTCCTGGGGTTTGAGAAAACCAGAAAGCAAGCCCCCCCAACTTTCTCCTTGTCCATGGTGACACAACAGAACAAAACAGGATTTCCTCTGAAGGAGTAACACAACAGGCTTTGCAGCATTCTTACAAGGGTGAATTTAGATGCCAGAGAGTGGAATTTCCAAATGCATTTCCCTTCCTACACCTTTCTTTTTCATCTTCATAAATCTGTGTCAATTTTTAAAGAACCTATTTTGGGGGGAGGGAAAGGGGACAGAACAAGTGATGAGCTATTCAGAGCTAAAAGAAGAGATTCATGCTGCCAGAGGTAGGACTGTAGAAAAATGTGTCAGTGTAGCAGATGATAGTTCTCCTCTCTTAATGCCTCTCCTGAAGCATCAAGGTATATGTGTTTCTCAAAGGGGCTGTACATCTCAGAGGTAGTCTATGAACCGCATGTTGAAACGGTTGCCATGGCAGTGACTGAGTATAAGTTACAAAGCGTGATTAGCCAGAGTTGGCCTAAATAACTGAAGGGAAAGAAGGAAGAAAGGAAGGAAAAAAAAGACCAAGGACTTTCTGTTATTTCTAATACAGATCCATCAGCATTCGACCGTGCCAGGAAGAGGAAGTGGCGCTGATGGAGAGGAGCTTGCAGGAGCATGCTCCGTACCCCAGCCCCAGCTGGGGTACCACCAGCAGCACACGCTGCGAGGGGACCTTCAGCCCCTTACAACGTGCCAGCGCAGCAGCTGCCCACTGGGGAGGGGCCATTAGTACAGACCGGTCCTGTTAGCGTTCATCCCGTGAAGTGGTACTTCTCCAGAGTCAGCGGCGAGGCCAGGGCACTGCTCGGCCTTCAGCGACCCAGAGAGCATGGTCACAGCGCTCTCCTGGCTGATGCGTGGTGTAGCCACATTAGAAAGTTGGAGACTGGCCTGCAGAGAGGTTGCAAGGCTTGCCCCAAGTGACACAGAGGGCTGCTAGCCTGGGTGKGGTGTTAATTGGTGAACTCCCTGTCCCTAGAGGCATTCCAATTCTTCTAGCCCGCTAACGTATGTCTGCTTGAAGCATGCCTCTGAAAGGTATCCCGTCTTCATTTGGAGCCTGAGAATTGGAGAACACAGCCCTTTTTGTTAATTCATTGCAGTGGTTAATCACGCTTGCTCATTAAAAAAATAATTGCACCTTATATCTAATTTAAATGTGTATGGTATTAGCATTCAGCCTCTGGTGCATGCTGTGTTCTTCTCTGCTATATTTAAAAAAAAAAAWAATCACTTCTTGAGATCCTGTGGGTTTTTGCTGTGAAGGTTTCTTACGCACTTGAGTCACTTTCAAGCTTGTTTTTGAAGAAGTGAAGAAGCAGAATTCTTTCCCTCAAAGGGTTTTCTTTTAGCTCTTCTCAGGGAAAAGAGGAGACTGGGGGACTAAGGCGAAGACATCTCAATACCAGGTCTGGATGGAAAAATGTCCTCTCTAGGTGCTGTATAGTGCCACATTAGGGGGCCAAATGCCCAGTGGAAAATCAACAGAAGAGATTTATGCAAGCTGAGAGTATACAGGTAGGTGTTTGCAGGAGCAGAACCTGTTAGCCCAATTCTCTTCTCTCACAGCTTTCTAAAATAGAGAAGTTTAATTTACATTAGCCTGGAGTGCTTCTGCTTCTTAATCCTTTGAGTGAGGTAAAATATGAGTCTGCTCAGGCCCATCCACAATGTTTGACCACTTACCAAGGATATTTTTCTCCCCTCCTGTCCTAAGGGATCTGTAGGTTCCTCCTCTAAGAGGAGTACAAACCAGCAGTACATACTGTGGTTAATGGATGTCTGTTTCGGCTGGCAGAGCTGGGTGAGAGAGATCATATGGCCTCCACTTTAGGAGGAAGAAAAGAAAACCCCACAAGACACCTATTTGCCCTGCATATCRGGTTGGCTTTTGCTGTTATTTGCAGAAGTCTATTCCACTTCTTGCACCTCCTAAATCCTTGTCATCCAGGTTTGAGGGCTGGGACTATCTCCTTTGGCACCAAGTCAACGATAGGTTTTTTAGCACCAGCAGCCATTCATATTTTACATTAGTGTTCCTCTCTGTTCCTTTCAAGCAATAATCGTAAATATCAGCTTTCATTCCTAGAGTGCCTTTCATCCCAGGGGCTCCCAAAGCACTTTCCAAGCTTAACAAGCTTATTGTAGAGTACTCCTTTAGAAAGGGTGAAACTTGCTTCCCATTAAAGCCTGATTTTGGGAAGAAAAACTCTGAATTATAATGTCTTCAATACACGAGGGAGCCTTTGCAGCTGTTATTTACTGTACATGTTCCCTTACCAAAAAAGATTGCTTCTTGCTCCTCCATCCCCCCGTCTCCCCCAGCTTAATCCAGCAGTGCTCAGTTACCTGGGGGAGAAGAGTGCAAGTAATGAGATGATCATCCCCTGTGATCTGAGGAAGTGCTTTTTTTTCTGGAATCCTATTGCTGCCCTCAACAGTTTCTTCTGGCAACTCCATTTCTAATCCAAATCCAGTCTATTTTCTCTTTATTGGGGCAAATGTCCTAGGGCAGAGTTGAATGTCCTGTGGTTTTAGCCAGAGAGGCCACCATCTACGGATGGGCTATGCTAAGGACCATGTGAGAAACTGTAGTCCTCTTCAGGACAAAGTCAGCTGGCCTAATTTAAGTCACATTCCCCTGCAATCAAAGCAAAGCCAGTTGCTTCGCACTGAAATGAATCGTGACCTTTCAAACGGTCCTTTATTTGGCTCATCTGTGGGAGCAGTAAGCCCAGAAAAGATTGTTGCTGGTAATTTCTGAACTGAAAAATTTGTTTCCTAATGAATCATATGATTAATTTTAGGGCAGCTTGAATCTGGCCAGTGTCAATTTGTTTTCATTGGTTTCAGAAGGACTGAGTATGATGGGACCTGTCCAGCTCATGATGCACAGAGCTTTCTTCCATGCCGGCTGTGTGGGAAAGTGGTCTCTCCCCTGCTTGGCTGAGAGAGGCCCAGGTGAGGCACACGAACGCCCATTGCTTCTCCAAGGACACACCGAGAGCCTGTGGTAGAAGGGGGAACAAAAGCCCTGTCTCTGGTTCAGTGCTTCAACCGCACAAACATAATTTATCAATATAGATAGCTTTAGATGAAAGATACGTCAAAGCATATTTTTGGCTGCTGCCTTCAGAGGTAGTACTAAATCTCCTGGGGGAATGCAAGCAGTGAGATATGATCCAAGTATCAAAATCCTCATCTTCTTACTGTCTCTCCTTCTCTCTCACACTGGTTGGGTTCACAGGGAAGCCCTTTCTTGGGGTTGTTATGTCATCTATTCCCATCAGTAGATTTTGGTTCAGAAATGCATTTTCATTCTTTTCCAACGAAACACTGCCTATTTCAACACTAACTCTGAAGATCTGTAAATTGGCAAAGGATCCAAAAAGAATAATGAACCAGCAGTTACTGTTTACATTGGCCACCTTGTATAAGTGCTGATATTAGCATTTCTGAAAGGATTCATTCATCACTGAAAAAAGGTTTGTACCTGTAAATAAGAGCTTGCTTGGGAGGACCTGTGTGCCTCCTTTCCTCTATCAACAAAGCTTACAAACGTCAGGAGATGGTTTTGCAATGGATGTTAATGCATACCTATTATTCAGGATGAGAATAAGCCACTGAAAATATTCCATGCTTATTTCTGATGGTGTAAGGAAAGCAGCAGTAAATTTAAAGAAAAACCTTACATATTTTCATGTGTTTTATTCGTTTATTTATTTATTTAGAGACCTGAACATATATATTGAAAGTAGCTCTCTTGGGCTTTTTTTTAAACTAAAATCCTGCAATACAACCTCAAGCCCAGTGATTAGTTCTCATGTCATGGAAAATCAAGCAGACCTGCACTAGAAAGAACAATGGCTGTTGAAAACATTTTGCCCTTTCCAGACTGCGACCTCTTCTGGGGATGTCAGCGAAATAAACATACTTTTATGAAATACCCTTAAGTCTTCCTTGCCTCCTGCTGTTTCTCACACTTGTTGCAATTTGCCTTAAATTAGTTGCCTTCACACTGAGGTACGTGATGCTGTTTTGCTTAAAAAAAAAGGTTTGTATGTTCTGCACTGGCATGCCATGAGCCATGGCTCAGAGGTGGAACAGGTCCTCTGCATGGCCAGCAGCCAGCGTTTGTTCCATCCTCATACTGTATGTCAGGGGTCTCAGCAATGGAGGACACGTAACAACAGCATTTGTGTGGGAGACAAAAATGTTCGGTCTCTGTGGGATGCCTACATTTTGACTAGGATTCCTTGGGATTCTGTAAGATGAAGATCAAACTCTTTTTCAGGTACATTATTATGTTATAACCTCTAATATACCATTTTTCTTTTAACCCTTTGGCTGCTTCACTTTTAGGCTGGAAGCAGCTGAGGGCTACGGCTCTTCCTGGGCACTCACACAGCTCCTGGCATGGTACAGCTCCAGTTCTGGCAGGAGACTTAGGCCATTGCCGCAATCCGAACACATATTTGAAAAAAACTGAAACGTCAGGAAGGTAACCTGCTTGCAAGTGCCCCTTTCATGCGAAAGATGATGCTTTGCGAGCACTGTGTTTATAAAGCAGAGGAAGAATCATAGAATCATAGAATCACAGAACAGTTTGGATGGAAGGGACCTTTAAAGGTCATCTAGTCCAACCCCCCTGCCATCAGCAGGGACATCTTCAACTAGATCAGGTTKCTCAGAGCCCCGTCCAACCTGACCTTAAATGTTCCCAGGGATGGGGCATCTACCACCTCTCTGGGCAACCTGTGCCAGTGTTTCACCACCCTCATTGTAAAAAATGTCTTCCTTATATCTAGTCTAAATCTACCCTCTTTTAGTTTAAACCATTCCCCCTTGTCCTGTTGCAACAGGCCCTGCTAAAAAGTTTGTCCCCATCTTTCTTATAAGCCCCCTTTAAATACTGAAAGGCTGCAGTAAGGTCTCCTTGAAGCCTTCTCTTCTCCAGGCTGAACAACCCCAATTCTCTCAGCCTTTCTTCATAGGAGAGGCTTTCCACCCCTCTGGACCCGCTCCAACAGGTCCATGTCTTTCCTGTGCTGAGGGCTCCAGAGYKGGACGCAGCACTGCAGGGGGGGTCTCACCAGAGCAGAGCAGAGGGGCAGAATCACCTCCCTCGACCTGCTGGCCATGCTGCTTCTGATGCAGCCCAGGGTACGGTTGGCCTTCTGGGCTGYGAGCGCACATTGTCTGCTCACRTCCAGCTTTTCATCCACCAGTACCCCCAAGTCCTTCTCGGCACTCAATCCCCTCATCCCGCAGCCCTGACCCAGGTGCAGGACCTTGCACTTGGCCTTGCTGAGGGTACACTCGATCCCACTGTCTATGTCATTGATGAAGATATTAAACAGTACTGGTCCACATACAGACCCCTGYGGGACACCACTTGTCACCGACCTCCATCTGGACATTGAGCCATTGACCACTACCCTCTGGATGTGACCATCCAACCAATTCTTCATCCACTGAACAGTCCACCCATCAAATCCATATCTTTCCAGTTTAGAGAGAAGGATGTTGTGAGGGACCGTGTCAAAGGCCTTACAGACCTCCAGATAGATGACATCAGTAGCCCTTCCCTTACCCATTGATGTAGTCACTCCATCACAGAAGGCCACTAGGTTGCTCAGACAGGACTTGTACTTGGTGAAGCCATGCTGGCTGTCTCAAATCACCTCCCTGTCCTCCATGTGCCTCAGCATGGCTTCTGGGAGGATCTGTTCTATGATCTTCCCAGGCACAGAGGTGAGACTCACTGGCCTATAGTTCCCCGGGTCTTCCTTTTTTCCCTTTTTGGGATATGGGGGTTATGTTTCCTCTTTTCCAGTCAGCAGGAACTTCACCGGACTGCCACGACTTCTCAGATATGATGGATAGTGGCTTAGCAACTGGATAGTTAGCTTAGTAGCAACTGCCAGTTCCCTCAGGACCTGCGGATGGATGTCATCGGTTCCCATGGACTTGTGCAGCAAGAAAGCAAGCGTGAATGAAATGAGAGACCAAGGACCAGCCCACTGCCTTCTGTGGGAAGTCCTCTCAGAGGGGCGCGAGTCTCTGAGAATTCCCTGGTAGAGTTTCTTCTCAACCCTTCAAATTGCCGGGTGGGGGAAGCTGGGCCGATGGCTGACAAGGAACCATGAGGGTCATCCCCCCACCCAGAGAGGTAACACTCTCTGCCTCTCAGGGGCCGTGATTTCAGCATGCAGCTCTGTTGCACAGAGGGAGCAGAAATAACGCTAAGAATCCCTAAAAGGGTGAATGGGTATGTAAAAGGCCMGCGGTGCACATAAGGGATTTCATCGTAAGCGGTCGGAGAAGAGATGCCTGCTCTGCAACAGGCAAACGCTTCTCTGCACAGAACCAGGAAAATTTCCCTTCAATCTCGGGCAGATTGCCAGCAATCTCAAATATAATCCTCACGGTATTACTCCCAAAGATGAAACAAGGGTATTATGGGCACCGCCACTGAGGCAGGTAATCTTTAAATGTAGCTGCAAATTGCCTGGTTTAATGCTAACAAACCCTAATGGTGAGGAAGACAAGACAGGTAGTAGTACTGATACAGCATAATATAATGAGATGGCTGATATAAATGTGACTCATTCTAGCCAGAGGCTTTAGTATAGGAAGTCAGATAAAAGATATAAAAATAAATCTGAATTTTTTTTCCTTCCCAGTGAAGGTCACCGCCAGGAATAGCATGGGAAATAATTAATGGAGGAAGAAATGTTCCCCTTCAAATTGAAAGTATTGTCTTGCTTTGCAGTTTTGTTCTCCTCTTTGGGATCCCGTAACAAACACCGGCAAACATGCAGGGCCTTTCTCCCTGAAACCGCTGACGGATATCCCACCCGGCGGGTAGTGAATGCGAGGGACTGGCTGTGCAATGCTCACGGCATCTGTTAATGGGTGTCCGCCTCGCTGGCAGTCCACCCACCAGCAACGCACTGAATGGGCCTGGGAGAGTGAATGGGGCTCTACGCAACGGCGGCCAATTTTCCTGGTCAACACGGAGGCGCAGTGCCAAGGCTGTGTGTGAGAGCCCGTGCAGCCTGCTGCTGAGGGGGTTTCACCCCTTTCCCTCTGCTCCTGAGCCCTGGGGACGTGGGTCTTCCTTCCAGCCCCAGCACAGGTCCTGCTCCCTCGGCCCCTACGCTTCGCGTGGGAGGACATGAGTGACACAGCAACCATTGCACTTGCGGTGGCACAGGCTCTCCTCTGCTCATCCTGTGGAGACCTGGGAGGCTCTGGGCTGCTCGTTTGCTCCCCATGGCCAGCACTGCACTACAGATGTGCAAGGGGAAGCCACGCAGCCGTGCCTGCGGTGCAGTGTGCATGCAGCACTACCCAGGGCAGGAGCGGTCCATGATGCAGCCCATCTGCTGTGCAGGAATACGATGCTGCAATTTAATTCCCTTTCCTCAAAGTGCTCTTTGAGTGGGGATGGGTGAGGAAAGGAGCGAGTGCCTCTGCTTCATGTCACCACCCTGCAGGCTGGAAATTGGGCAGCTGCTCCCTGGGGCACTGGTTTGTTTTCTTCCGGGCGGCCGTGGCAGGGAGGAGTGCTGGTGGGAAGCTCCGAGCTTCACGCTCCTGACTAAAAGCTYCTGCATGTGACTCTGTCCCTTCTGTCACGAAGGACTGGTCAGGTTTTCCATTCTTGACTCCATGTGGCTGCTCTGAACATCTCAGGTTATCCGTGTGGAAACCAGCTGCCTTTCCCACTGCTCGACTCTTGACAGCTCACCAGGGCTTCATCGCTGCTCAGCGCCCGCATGCCGGGGTCATTAAGGCAGTTAGCACAGTGTTAAGATACATTCATTTTCAGAGGGCTTTTCTTTTGGGAGCCCAGGAGGTGAGAGCTCAGATCCTCCCTCCCTCAGCAGGCTCCTGACCCTGCAGTGGACTTTCAGAGGTAGGAGCACCGCAGAAGTCCCGAGTACCCCGGAGCTCCCATATAGCACAGGAAAAACCTATTAYGGGAAAGCTGCTAATACCAAAGGTAAGCTCTTACCCACATTTTTCACCGGTGTTACAGACTCTGGAGAATCAGTTTGTTTTGGCCAGGTTCCCAAACTTTTTGGTGTTTATCCAAAACAATCCTGTTCCTACCCCAAAGTTGTCTAACCAAATGAAAGGAATGACCTCAGTTGTACAGATGCTCCTCCATCTGGTCCTACAACTAGAGTGGGGCCAGGATACAACCCCAGCTCGATTCCCCTCTTCTCCCCCAACAGGAGCCATTTGAGGACGTTGGAGCTCAGTTCAGATCTGACTTTCACAGCTGACCCCTCTCTGTAGTGAGTAAAATTCTAATGCAGAAAGCGTTAAGGCAGTTCAGAAATGTGGCCGTGCATAAATATGGGGCATTTGGCTGGTAGTGCTCATAATGCTGTTCACGCTGGAGTATTTGGGGAACAAAAATCAATCCTGTAAGGACGATCTGTCACTTGCATGTCTTCATGTTGACTTGAAGTTCGGCCCTTTCATTCTGCTTGCTTTCTCACTTTCCAAGGCATGTGTGTTGCTCTTCTAGCCATCTCTTTATGGTCATGAGATTTGGGGTCGCACATTCTCTTATCTGGGGTTTTCACAGCTGCTGCTCCTTGAAATGGTTGCAAGGGTTTCTGAGTTGGGTGGGATGACCTGTTGCTCTCAGGTTTATTTCTTTATAGCATCTCTATCAAGAAAGACTGTAAGACATATAATTCAAATACTTCTAGATCACCATAGTCTTGTCAAACTCAAATGTTATGACTCCTTGTGAATGTGGGGTTTGTGAGCTGTTTTACCACAGCTTTTATTCTCTTTTTGGTGRAAAAAGAAGTTATGTAATTCAGGCTTTTCCTTCTTCCTTCTCTTTTTTGCACTCATATTTACCATATTTGCAGATAGACTGTGCCTATGTTAGCAGCTGGTGTGGTCCAGCAGGAGCAGAGCCATAGAGGTGGCTGTTTGGTGCTGAGGACTCGTCATGTCAGGGGATTTACATCAGACTGCCTCCGTTCCGGTTCCCAGGGACCGGACACTCACCAGGGGTTGGAGTGCAGGAGGTAGGCGCCTGGAGTCCCTCTCCTGGTTTCCTTTCACTCAAAGGGAATCCAGTGAAATAAAATGCTCCCTGATGTAAATCAAAACATGGCAAGTGGGACAAACGGGAGATTTGCCTCATAAAATCACTTCTGATGCAAACAAAAACAAGCACATAGAAAGATCTGTCAAGAGACCAAGGTCAAGAGACCAAGCCCAGAGACATCACTTTACCCTGAGGTCCTACATGGTTCAAATGTGTGGCAAACAGGTCAGTTATTTGGCTAGTGAAACAGCTGTTTAGCTTGGCTGACTGCTCTCTTATTCTTTCTTGGATATAGYTGCTAATCTATTCTTCCCTCCTCATACACTTCCCCAACCTTCCCCTTTTCCAAACCCTCAATAAGCATATACATATATATATATATATATATAATATATGTGTGTGTGTAGGCAGTTGTGTCTGCTGCTGGGATTTCCTCCCAAACAATACCTGTTGTGCTGGCCACAGCGGTTCGCTTGGTTCCCATGCTCAGAGCAGTTTGAGTTTCCTGCTGGCTCAGCAGCAAGACTTTCAGGGCTTTTTATACTTATTCTTCTTCGGGAGCCAAGCGGAGGAGCGCAGTTCGCCTGTGAATAGCAAGCTGGCTGGGCAGGCGGCAGGAAGCTTGCATACTAAACCGTGTGAACTTTGAGGAGGGGAGGAAGGAGGCCGGGGGGCCGCTGGCTGGGCTTCGTGAGGCATTTGCTGCAGCCCTCTGCCTTATGAACTCATCATCTCAGCTTAGGGATGCTCCCCGCCAAAGGAACGAAAATATCTGTAAAATGGGAGTAGAAAGAAGCGAGAGTGCTGAAAATTGAAATAGAGGAAACACAGGGAGGGCTTGGAGAGCGGAGAAGAGTGAGGAAGCTTGGGTTTTAATTAGTCACGTGAAAACTTGTGCATGGGTTCCCTGCACGGAGCGATGCCCCAGTATCTCATGCTGCACTGCTGGGCTCGCGGGCCCACTTGCTTACCCCCTCGCTGCCCCAGCAGCGGCCTCACCGTCCTCTCTGGGCAGGGTCAGCTTTTCTGTATTGCCCAGGCAAAATCAGAAGCACAGAAATGAAAACACACTTCTCTTTCCCCCTCTGCACTCCCCCCTTTATTCTTTTCTGTTGCTGTCAGCAAAAATTAATGAATAAGCGGGTTCCCATTCTCAAGGACCAGGCATCATGGTGTGGCTATGAAAGAGGGGTTTGATGAGCAGCACCGTGAAACGCCGGTGCCTGCTTGTCGGTCACAGGTGAAGCCGTCCCTGGAGCAGGGAGAGAGGTGTTTGGGCAGGTGCCATGGCTCTGCTGCAGGTGCAAGCRTGCTGGGAGTATCCTTGGAGAAAGGTGGGAGGCGAGAGGAAGGAAGGAAGGATGAGTCCATCTGCCCGCAGACCAGCTACCTGCCTCCTCCTCATGTCTGCACAAACAAATGAGGAAGAGGCTTTGCCCTTGCTTTGAAAATGAGGTGGCAGAGGATTGTGCGTGCCACACAGATGCTTCCTGAGCAAGGGTGGCCCGATGTGGGCACAGAGCCGTGGCGGGTGTTGGCGGGATGGCCCCGTGCAGGGAGAGCTCCCGCAGTGGCTTGGCAGGCACTGCCGGAGGGTGACGGGGGCTGCAGGGCAGGCACGAACACTGTGCGTGTGTGTAGAATCTATTTTTAGGGTGATGGCATGATGGAGAGAGCCAGCGGGTGGTGGAAATGCTCAGCAGAGTGTCAGACCGGGATGGGGTGAGGCTCGTCTCAGTTAGTCATGCCATAGCATCATTGCGAAGTGATGCGACCTTCCTGGCCTGATCTGAAATAACAACAACCCACAACTCCCTCTGTTTGGCAGTACCCTTCTCTGAGGGTTTTCTAAGGTGCTCATTACTCCAGGCTCTAAATAATCCACAAATACACAGTAAATCCGAGAAGCCAGGGTCCTTGCTCCTCTGCCCAGCTCAGCGGCACTCTGTGACTAGCTCCCAACCAAGCGCCGAGCAAGGCGACACGTCTGCTTGGCACCTGCACCCCCCTGGTGTCCTCCCAGGACCAGTCGCCTTGCCTGGAGGTCCCCGAGCACTGGGAAGATGGGGAGATACGGCTCTGGGTCCCAGAGTGGGCTCGTGGGAAGCCAGCGGAGGTCCTGGGGAGAGCCGCCCGCTGAGCTCATCTAGATCCCAGACAGTCTCTGCCTAGGCAGCCTGTGGCAGAGCACAGGCACCTCCAAAGGTAACCAGTGCCTTCACCATGGTCGTCTTAGAAAGTACAAAAGCAGTCCTAAATTTGGGGAATTTACCATCACATTTGTGCATTTTCTGTTCATCTCCACTCCTGGCTCAGCAGAAGCTCAGTTTAAATTAYGTGTAATTGATGACTTTGGTGCCTCTGTCTGTTTTTAAGGCTACCCAACATTTCTTAGAAGACCAAATGTTTAGTTGCCTGTAAACCTCTGAAAACTTTAACCTTTTACTGTGTAGCTGTTTTTTTCTGTGCTGGGTATGTCTTAGGCTGAATGCATCTGGGAAGCTTCAGCAAAAAATGTTCTTGCTTGCTTACAAGAAAGACAAGAGAAACTATTTTTTTTCTTCATATTCAAACATGTTCTTAAAGTGATCGGTTGAGAAACTCTAGCACTTTCTGCCTTTGGAGGAGAGGCTTGAAATTTGGCAGATATCAGGAATGCGCCTTTGGTTGTTCTTCATGGGGGAAAAAAAAGTTGAACTAAGAAACCTTAGGGAAAAAAAAGCGCCTCAGATCTCAGACACTCAACAGAAACTTCTTCAGAGTTAGAAACTGAATTCTCTGAAGGCACTTGCTCAGTGGAGACTTGTTCAAGTCTGGTGGCTAAATCACAGAAAAGAGTGCGGCAGGCACACTGCAACCTCCTGCTGCAGGTGCAGAGCAGCAGCTCTTTGAAATTGTTTTTCCGTGCTGACAGGGTCGCTGCGGTGCTGGGGACCAGAGCCCGGAGGTGCTCTCAGATGTGCTCCTTTGCTGATACTTAGGCGAACAYGCGGGAAGGCTGATGTTGACTAGGGCTAGGACCTGGCCGAGGGAGGGAGGGAGGGAGCCCTCCTGCATTGCAAAGGCTGAGGACCCCCTGCCTGGAGAGGGGGACRGATGTCAGATGTGGAGCTGGACGTGGGAGCAGGACCAAGGCAGAAGACAGGCTGGAAGGACCAGGAAGAGCAGGAGGAGTCAGGTTTGGGAGTATCTCTCCCCACCAGATCATACCTCCTGCAGAACCTGGGATACAGCAGATCCAGGGATTTCTGCTGCGCAGTAGTTGTCTCTTGTCAGCAAATATTTGGGGAAGCCACTGGCACAGGCTGTGACTCATTCCTGCCTGCTCCCTCAGCAGAGGTATGGGCTATCAATATTCCCAGTTATTCTGTTTTTCAAGCACAATGGAATTAACATTTAAGAATAAGAGCCAGTCCTGCCGGTGAGTCATGCGGTGGCCGGTGTGATGCAGCATGACGGGATTCCTGCATTTTTGTTTCAGTTTGCCGTTTGCAAATCAAGGAAATGACACAAACCCAACATAGATTGAAAGTGTGGGAAGTTTGCAGAGTCAAGCACTCAGCGGTTAGAAATGCTTGATTTAACACTGCCCTTGCCGTCTGTAYGCGGCTCCCATCTGCACAGGCATTGTGATAGTGTTGCTTTTAGCTGCAGGATCGAATGCATATGTAAATGTTTTTTTTTCTTCCCACAACAGCTCTACGTCTTTTAATGCCCAGGGTGGATGGTTCTCGGCAGGTGAGTGGAGGCTGTTTGGGGAAGGGTCCTCCTCCTGCCTCGTTGCAGCTGCGCAGGACGAGAGGATCCCCGCTCCGCCTTCATGCCACAGCGGACTCCAGCCCTCGGTGATGGTGACGGCAGCCAGTGTCCATGTCCCTGGCCTGCAGCAAGACCAAAACAGATGGAGTCCTCAGATAAATTATCTGCCAAACTCAAACAAGCCCCCGTTGGGCACATGCAGGGTGAAGTTTTGTATAACTTGTAACTTGACCACAGGTGGGAAAACTTAGGACCCTTGCGAAGGCATATCGCCCTTCCCTGGCTGAGCATCGGTGCCAGCCTCTGAAGACAGAGGTGCTTAATCTCTCGATTTGAACAGAGCAAGCTAACATATATCTTGCTAATCTTATTCTAGGAGACAGTTGAATTATTTTAGCTAAAAATTACCAAAAGAGTCTGCCTGAGGCAGACATCCAGCATGGAGTATTTGAACTCGAGCAGCTGAGCTTTGGCAAAGCTGTGTGTAGCAAAAAGCAGTCATTAATGAGAAGTGTTAAGCAACTTTAACTCCAGACAGCGCTCACAGGGGCAAATGAGAAACTTTGGCTCTATGGATGGCACCACCAGAAAAGACGTACGTGTACACGTGAAATCCTGCTGCTACGCATTTGGGTAGCCTATCGCTCCAGGCGAATGGTGACCTGTGTTTGTAATACGGCATTTGCAGGCTCCAGGGGTAGACTTGCTGTTTTGCAGACTTACCGGTTACTGCGTGGTTTGCTGTTGAATCAAATGCTGAGGAGAAATGCTATTTTAGTGATGGTAAAGTGTGAAGAGAAACACGTGGGATTTCTTTTTCCCTGCGGGAGGAGGAGGCGCAGGGGGCCGGGGACGCCGGCCCTGACCCTGCTGGTGCGTGGAACACATGGCCTGGGTGGCAGGTTGCTTTGCGGGAAGGTCTCGTCATCACGTCTGTGAGCRGTCCTGGGGTCTCCTCCCTGGTCGCCTGACAGCCCCCACACCGACGGAGGTTTTGGTAGGGGGTTGAGAGGGCTGCGAAGGTTAGTGGCTGGGGGCTGGCAGCTCTTACTGCCAGTCTGCATTTTCCTTTTCTGCAGCAAGAGGTATTTTCCTTTCTTGTTATGCTTCATCTAGAGCTGTGTAAACAGCACTCTCTCCTTGATGTTGACACCTTCAAATGATTTTATCTCCCTTTTAGGGATTTATTGACCCAAAGTGTACTATTTAGTCATTTAATCTTCCCTTTATTTGATTGTTGTTCATTACTGAATTCTTTCCAATATGCCAACGTCTCTTTGGCACACGAGTGCCCGCAGTTGCTTTCTCTGTTTAGAGGACAGCTCAGTCCTAGCAGCACGCTGCAGAGAGAAGCCATCTTCCTTCTGCTCTATTGTATGATGCTCTTCACCTCTCTGCAGGTCAAAATCAGGCCCTCTTGTTTTATAAACTAGCATCTAGTTTGCTACTCACTCTTATCCCTGTGTTAGGCCCTTTTCAGCAGCTGCTACAGATTATTTTTCCAAATATTTCCYTGCATTACCCATGTCCCAGGCAGGAGCTGTTAGATGCTGTTTTCCTTCTCACTCCCCCACCTCAGAAACATTTTTTTTTATGAGCTTGAAGTCATAATGAGAAACCAAAGCTCACGCACTCTTCCTCATTACTAAATCCAAAATGATCCTTTCAATAAAAAGAAATGCTTTACAGGTTCATAATTCTCCAGCTTGGGAAACAATTCCTTCCCATTCACAGCCACCCTGTGCACTCCCTGGGGACTGGGTGGGCTGACGGGGGCAGTTTGGTTACATGGAAGGGAAGGGGGATTAAAATGGTGAGCAAGGCTCTTCTGGAGAAGGATGGGCCAGAGCTGCCTCATTCCAGCCCTTGGTTAGTCTGGGCGCTAATGCATTCTGCCGAAACTCAGGCAGAGGTTTTAAGAGCTGATTGTTTGGACAGGTAAAAGCTTTGGAATGATATATGCACTTTGTATGTGCAGGCGATGCTTCATTTTTATATTCAAAATGCATTAGGACATGAAAGGAGCCAATTTCAACCTAGTGTGCAAATGATACCTAAGCCCAGCCTGTGAAACATGCGCTACCCGAAGAGCATTTACTAGGATGCCTATGCAGATTTCATTTTTCTTAAGAAACCTTTTTGACTATTTCTTCCCTGCAGGCATTAGAGGTGGAAATAGGATAGGTTTTGGACCTAACCTCACAATCAGGGAAAAGAGAGAGGCAAAGGGCTTTCTCCGGGTAGCTCCCCAGTACCACTGCGTTAAACCGGCAGTGGACTGGAAGGTTCTCCAAAGCTGTGGGAGCCAAACGTCCCACCCTGTTTGCCTGTGGCTGCCGGGTTAATTTTTCTCCTTTTGAGGTCTGAACCCTTCAAAGCTTTGTTTTGTATGGGTAAATAAAAACTAGCTACAGCCTACGGAGAGACCTGGAAACCATTTGGTGCAGAAAGATCACAGGACTCTCAGAATGAATGCAGGCTTCTTTTTAACTGAAAATAATATATACATTTAAAGAGCAGAACATGCAAATACATTCATAATGGCTGCTATCAGGAGCTGCTGGCGGTTTCTTTGAGCAGAAAAGTCCTTGTCTTGGAGATTTCTGCTATCCCTCAGGCTTCTGTCCATTTCTATGTAGTTACTTGCAGTGTTTAAGCCCCATTAAGTTTAAGTGCATAAATTTTCTTTGGCTATTCAACCCCAGCCACTTTTGGGAAGGAATTGGACAGAATCCCTGAACCTAAAATAATCAAATGTCTGTCTTTCCATTAAAAAGGCTGCCATTTATCTGACAAGCAGTGCAAAATGGAATAGGTAGCTCAGTACAAGCATCCTCCGAGAAACCTGTTGTTGCAAAACTGGGCAAGTGGCTTGCACATAAGCAGATAATGTACCTTTACCAATACCCACGTTGTTGCACGGCATGTCAGTGTATTTGGTTTCATAACACGTTACTTTTATTATCAGCCTCTTGGTTTCTACCACTCTCTTTAGAAATATTCCAGCCACAACTTGTAACCTTTACAGGCTCATCCAAGGAGCATGGCCTTTCAGACACTCCTTTCGCGAGTATTTGTTGTGCTCCAGGAGGGGATGTCTTTGTTTCAGGATTGTTCTGGGCATGAGAAATAAAAATCAAAATAGAGATGGTGGCCAGCACAAAGAACCAACGAAAGTAATTTYAATGAATTTCTTTCCATACCTGCCAATCCACCCTCCCCTGCAGGAAAAACAACTCTCAGACGAATAAAGCATATGGCACGGAAGATGGAGCGCCGATGCCAAGTTTGTCTTTGCCTTAGCAGAACTCGCTGCAAAATGCTGAATCTGCAGATCTTCTCCTGGAACACGCTCTTCGAGAGAAAGGGGAAGGCATATTCCCACCGCCTTTTCAGCTGGGCTTGTGCGCTCTCCCTGTTTAAATCCTCAATGGGTAGGACATTATTGTGGCTGCAGTGCTGGGCAGACACACAGTACTACGTTCAAACTAGCTGCCGTGGATAACAGTGCATGTGGCAGCAGCAAAGAAAACCCATCAATGAGGTGGGCTAAATATTTGAGAAGGATCTGAAGCCCACACTAACCTGCCTTCTGTGTGCATGTGGGCTAACTAGCTGTGATGACTGCCATTTTGGCAAGCAGGCATGCCTGCTGCCATGTGGTTAGACACCCTGTTCCTGGCCATGGTTTGTTATCCAGTTGATGTTTATTTGCTGGGAATATTTGAGGACACGACCATATCTGAGCTGTGCAGAAGCAAGGCGTTCAGTGTAAGTCCCTCCATCATGACTTGCTCTACAGTGAGCAGAGAGACAGCCACCCCCACAGGTTATTTATCCTAAAATCGGTGTGGAGTGCTGTGAGAGGGTGCCTCTCTCTCTCTCCATAAGCTCAGCGAAAACCCTCAATGCTAGGTCAGCCTGTGGCCAGCCATTACAGGTCTTCTGCTCCCAGCTCAGCCCCATCAAGTGAGGATCTGGGAGGACACATTGCTGGTCGGTCCTGCTGTGGCACAGGTAAATAGGACCTCACCACCAACCTGCTCAGCTCTCTTCTGAAGGATGTAGGATGCTAGAGAAACTTTAATTTATGTGCCTCTCAGCAGTATGCCTCTCCACGGTCGGGCAACAGCTGAAGAGGAGGTTTGAGTGTCTAAATTAAGAAGTTGGGCATCTAAGGCCTTTATTGGACCTACCTCTGTGGGGACTGAAGCTGAGCAGACATATAAAAGGAAAAAATCCCCTGCTGAGTTACTTTAATCTTCCAGACAGCTATGGAAAAGTTTGTGTAGTGTACTCTTACAGACATGTTTCTTCTATAGGCGCTCCCAGACCTGAGACATGAGGCCATCGTTTTACCTGGACACCTGCCATGGGGCTATACCATGGGTTGGGTGAGGGGTCTTGCTCTCCCAGGACCTCTTGCAGCACATTGGCTTGGASATGTTTCATAAGGCGGGAGGTGAAGTCCTCACCTTTGGACCCATGTATCAGGAAAGCCTCCCACTGTGGGTAAGAAATACTTCACTTTCCAGAAAGTAGAAGATACCCGACAAGGTGATTAAATTAATGGGCCAGGGAGCTCCTTTGTTTAAATGAATGCTGGGAGAAGCGGAAGGAGGCTTGATTTTTCACATGGTTAGTGTTCCCAATCCTCTTTTTAGTCCTCTCATGGCAACCTGTGTACTTTGCAGTTCAAAGTCACATGAATCTCTGCTCAGCGGAAATGTAAATGTTTTGATAAAACTGTTCTTAACAAGTTTGATTCGTTTAGTCATTTTGATTAACTGCAGAGCTTTATGGTCTTTAATTGGTAAGGATTTACTATAAATTACCTTTTTTTCTAATTTTGTGAAGAACGTGGCAGTGTGCAGGATCCTGCTGCCTTGGCGGTGGCGTGGGAGGTGCCTGTCTCTGGCTCCCAGCCATTCCCCTGCAGCTTCACATGTTTCAGAGCCCTGGAGACCTTCGGGTGCTGAGCCTGCCCGCGAGGCCAGGCAGATGCTGGGCGAGGGGCAGGATGGACATGCAGCTGGAGGCGTCTCAATAGACCCTATTTCTTTTCTCTTGTGTTTGCATCTCCTAGATGATTAATATCCCCTTCCAGTAAAAATGCAGCATGCTGCTTCTTCTGACAAGTCCCACAAGAAAGGAAGCATGGTCATCCACAACAGCCCTCTCCTTGTTTTGGTTCATAACTAGCCTCAGCCTGCACTGGGTTTTCAAAGGCTGGCTGAACAAAAAACCCAGGTTTACCAGTAGAAAGAGAAAAAAAGGGTTGATCAGAAAATCTCAGATTGGGTACACGTCACAACTGGTCTTTCCTCTCTTCCATTTAATGTGGCAGACTGGCAGGCTGTAAAATATGTCCAGCTGGAAAGAAGATAATTTTGTTTTACTCTGCCCAACCTCATTTTTCAGAGTCGAATGTCCAGTCATATACCTCTGTGAAACCTCCAAGGCCCTGGAGGCTTAATGCAGGCTTTTTTTTTTTAATAGGCAGTTTATTGTCCACATTACRTTTTTCTGTGCCTTTTGGTCAGTATCCCAGACTAGAGAAACCAAGGAGAGATTGAAAACAAATGAACTCTCCCCTTAAATTCAGAGTCTGCCCAAAGCACCAGAGCAACCGGAGCACTGACACAGTCTCTGCACCAGCRGGTTTGCTCTTTGCTCGGTGAGCACCGTTCTGCCGTCGCACTGCCGTGCTGCAGAGCTGCTGCGCAGCGGGTCTCAGGGGTCTTGTCATCAAAATGCATGGGCTGAGCAACATGGTTTCGCAGCTCTCTTCAGACAGCTTTGCACTTTTACCCCCGCCTGACTCTGAAGCGGAATGGCCCCTGAGAAAACAGTGTATTTCATAGGAAGGGCATGTTTTTCATCCTTTCCTAGTGCTTCCGTGGTCCTTCTGCATGTACGACTCTTACAGGCCAGCATGATACAGGGGAAGACACTTCTAACAGCAAATAACCCGGTTCCTCTTTCACCTTTGACATTTCTACATGATACAAAAAGCTCTTGGCCGTTCACCGAAAGTTAGTATTTGAYGCTTTTTTTGCCCTTTTWTTTTTTTTTTTTTTTGCACAAACTAAACATTCACATGTCATATCCTGTACGAGCAGTTGTTTTAATGGATGCGCCGCCAACAAAGACACTTGGGTTTAAGTGGCTGATCCTTTGTGACCATAATGGCTTTTAATGAAAGGTTTTGTCTTCGTAAGGCCAAAATGTTCTTTATCCAGCTTTGGCTTTTGAAAGAAACACCACAAATGTCTTTGGACTGGATGTGAAATGTTGTGTAAATTCTGTAATTCCAAGGTGGAAAATCTGTCCTTTCCTTATTAACAGACTATATATCAAAACAGCGGGGGTTAAAGCCCAAATGGTTTTATACACTATGAATTCATCAGAGTTTTACATCCCCAGGAAGGAGAATATTTAAAAACAGAAGAAACATGTAAAAATAAATTAAATGTGAAACTAAAGAAATATTTGTGTGTGTGTTTGGTGTTTTTTTTTTTTAACTAGATTTAGCTTTTCTTTTCAGATCCTCTACCCTGAAGTTGCTTGTACTTCGGGGCTGAGCATCCTGACCCCTGGAGGGCTCTGGCAGGAGCAGGCAGGGACACGGGAGCCCCGAATGACTCTTCACAAAGGCAGAGATTCAGAGCTGTCCTTCAAAGTTATTTCAGTTCACGCTGCAGCCGCGGCGGCGTGTTTGAGGCTGAGGAGGCCTGGTGCAGTCAGAGGAAACGGCAAAAAGCTCCATCGGTGTTCAGGATGCGGCATGGTTCGGGCGACTTGGAAAATGAAAGTCTTATCACTGGTTACTGGATCCAAGGAGAAAGCAGCTATGTGTTGCTGATTACCTCCTGGGAGAAGTAGCAGATGACTGACAACTTTTAAATTGCTCTTTCATCATGCCGTGTGAACTGCACATGGGGACTGGTGCTGCACCGGAGGCTGTTGCATCACAGATCATGCTTTCAGCAGAGCTTTGCAGAAAAAAATGAAAGTAAACGGTGTTATTTTCAGCCTGAACAGTGAGCAAGTTCTCAGTATCTAAATGAGAGCCCTTGAAGTAAGCTCCAGGTGTTGCAGGAAGTGGTGGAGGTGACTCAGTAAATGTCACACTTCCCTCCAAGTCAGTTCTGAAGTGGTGTCCAAAAATAACATTTCATGGGCATCTGGCTGTTTGAGATGGCCCGGCTTTTTCATGAAACTCAAAACTAGTGCTACCTGGCACCGTCCAGATTTTACACCACCTTTCTTGTCACAAGTGTTTGCCTTTATCTTCCTGTCTTTGTTCTTCCTTATAAAGCCAAAGATATGACAAGTCCTGTAGGTCTCTAAAAACAAGCATTAACCCCTTTCATCCTCATTCCATTGCTTCGATGCATTTTCTTAAATATTTATGCCCCTTGACTGACCGATATTTCCTCACTGTTTTAGTCCAACGTATTTTTCTTTGCAACTGCCCTATTCAAGCATTGATGGGGGTGAGTAAACAGCTGCTGGGTTCAAGGAGGCAGAGTGGTGCAATGGAAAAGAAAAACCTTTCACGTCTAACAGWGTGGACTTTCACATGCCTGTGTGTGTTATATGCAGGCAGTGGGAGGGGGCAACAGAACCCCACAGCCTCTGAGATGGGGTTGAGGGCAGCCAGCTCACCCCAGCCCACCTACTCAGGGTAAGCAAGTGCCTGGTTACTGTCATGCCGGGCTCTGGTCTTTACGGTTCTCCATGTGCCCGTAGGCATGCTGGTGGGGAGATGTTTCACGCTCAGCCTGTGGCTTGGTGTTGTGGGAACTTCAGCAGCAATGCCAATGCGGGATCTTGTTAATCCATGGCCCAARAGTTGACCCCTTCCCTGTGGGAAAGGGGAAACATCTTACCCCACAGCAGAGGGGGTCAGCAGGGGTAGGGAAGTCCGGCTCCTTACTGGTTACACTGGAGACTAAGAAGTCCCAGGAAGAAAGGAAAAAGGAGGTTGGACTACAAAGAAGTCCTAAAGGTTGTGTTAGGCTAGAAAGGAAAATGTGGGCACATCATCCCAAATCACCTCTCCCTGAATGCAGACTYAGGAATCCGGGTGACACATGGACAGGTCTGCAGTCAGAGAAGCATCAGCTATTTGTGCATGGGCATTGCAGGCTGYGGGTGCCAGGCAGGCAGAGGCATCAGGATCTTTGCTATTCTTCATGGACAAGTCCGATAAACTTCTGTAACTGCTGTCTAGTTTAGATTTTTCAAACTAGCACTTCTGTTTTTATCTGAGCCTCATCTGAGAGTGATTTTAAGGTAGTTGTCTAACCACAGGGTGCCTGCTCCTGCAGCTATAGCAATGCTTTAGACCAGGTACTGGTGTCTCCTTAAAGTTAACCCTAATSCACTACTCCAGGGAGGGATCTCAACCCCAAACCACCCCAACCCTGAAGAAGTTGTCTTGCAGTGGTGGGTTAGGTGCTGGGACCTGGAGACGGCCTTGGCTACGCTGTTAGCTGCCCTGGCTGGTGGAGATGGACAACGTCCCCGGAGGCTTGCTGTGGCCGCTGTGCCGGGAGGAGAGCTCTGCGGAGGTGCAGCAGGSCGGGCAGGCTGCCTGCCCACACCCCAGCCCTCCCGGGTGGCACGCAGCAAACTGCTTCTCATGCCAGCAGTGAAATCACCCCGGAGTCCTTTGCCTTAGCACAAACCGTCACCTCCTGCTTTCACAATGACGAGGTTTCATATCCTTCTTACAGCAGCTCTTCTCTGGAGCTGCCCGGGCTGCAGGCCAGCCCGCCCAACTGCCTTCTCCTGGTGGAGGCTGGGGCTGAGCTGGACGCCCCTGCCGCACCGCCTCCAGCCCCGTGGCCAGGCCCTCGCACAGCCGTGGGGCGAGCGCTCAGGTTTGAGGAGCACCTCCCTCCTCTGTTGCCGCAGCCTGCGGGAGCACAGTGTGGGCTGGGAATGGAGATGGGGACGGGATGGCAGGGAAAACCCTGTTCTGCCCTGTCCTGTCCTGTCCTGCGGGATCCCAGTATGCACAGGCAGATCCCAGTATGCACAGACCGTCCCTCTGTGTCCATCCTCCTCTGCAGCATTGGCAAGCACGTTGTCCTAAATGCATGTTCCCCCTCCTCCTTCTCAGCCCCCTGTGCTTGTGCCTCATGTCAGGGTGCCTGGATCCACCTGGGCTGCTTGTACAAGTCAGTTAGTATCTGGTGAGCGGTGGTGCTGGGGCTCTTCCACTTCTGTGCCCAGGGCAGACGGATGCGCTGGACGTACCTACGTTACCGGCTCAGTTCAGGCTGGGGATGCCCTTTGGAGCAAACCTCCTGGTTGCTCCCACGCACTCTGCTTCTGTTCACCTCGTGGGGTGGCCTTGGAGCGCATGGGCTGGRTTCCTTGTGGAGGAGACTAAACTGGAAGATGCTCTCCAAGAGCACCCCGTCCCCTTCCCAGCTCAGTCCATAGGGCCAGACTGCAGCTAGTCTGATGTAACCCCCCCAAAATGTGTGTTATGTGGATGTCATATCCTCAACCATGAGTGCTTTGCCCTAMAGACCTGCCTCTATTGGGCTGCATGACTTGCATTTGTAGCCACAGCCCTTGTGACTGYTGCTGGGATAAGCACACCTGAGTTTTCTTGGTAGTGGCCATGGTCCAGCCTTCTGGGATGTTATGATACACTGAAACTGGTACCAGGCAACTTTGACATACCAAAGTGTGAACTGCAGCGGTTCAGCAGCACTGGCAGAAACCCACGGTGTCTGGGCAAGGCAGATAGGTGGGATGGGAACCACCACATTTGTCCCAAAGCGAGCCCTTGGGGTCTTTGTCTTCAGCTCTCTGCTGCAAATAGGGGGTCACAACATTTCTGTACCTGACAGGGGTGYGATGGGGGTCAGAGGAATCTTGCAGTCCTTGAAAGACCCAGGGGCACTACAGTGAGGGGCACTGCAGAAGCACTTGGGTRGCAGCACCCCCTCAGCCACGTCCCCATGCCGTGCCTGCGGTCCCCAGACGGGATGCAGAGGTGCAGGAGGGCAGGCAAAAGGCACAGAGGCCAAGAGATAGATTTTGTTTCTGAACACTCATACATCACAGGCAGTGGAGTTTTTGTCTGCAGGTATTTTAACCCCGTAAGTACAGAAAACGGGGSCTGTTTTGCTTCTCACTTATACTGAGGGGATTGTGTATGTGTGTGTCCCCATTACACACTGCGTTTCCTGGCACACAGAGCAAATATTCAGGGTTTCTGCTGTTCTGCTTCAAAAATTCCTACCTTTTGTTGACTTAGATGAAGGAACCCTTTGGAGAATGATGTCACCTGAGCCTCAAATATACTCAGAAGTTTTTGATCATGGGTTTTGGATGGCTTCAGGGTCAGGCTCGCTGATTTACAAAGCATATACACCTGCTCTTCAAAACTTGTAAAATATGGAAGCAATTTGTGTATGGTTGGGAGAGGTGCTCACATGCTTGAAGTTTTGGGGTTTGTGCTGTGTCTTTACAATTTCTGAGTCCCTGGGGCTTTTTACTGTTTCTTTCAAGCAGACCCAAATGACTTATGAGGAGCACAACGCTTTGGCCCTTTGCAGGAGTAGGTAGCTCCGAGAAGCAGTCAGCCCTAAAAGCAGCTTCTTGTGCGGACCCTTCTCAGTTTTCTCTGGGAAGGAGCGGGCACAGAGCACTCTGCCCTGTCCCTGCGAGCCCAGCCGAGACCACAGCCTTACGATCTCCAAACTGTTGTATTAACAGGATGGCATTTGTACCCTTTCCAAGCAGTGATGGCAGCCGTTGTCACGGGAAGACGACAGCCGAGTTTGCAGAGGTCCGGCAGCCCCCTGAGCRGCAGGGGCAGGCTGTGCCTCTCCGACCTTTAACGTGGGCTCAGCCCTGACGAGCCGRTCAGCCCAGCTCCCTCTCTGCTGAGGCTACGAGGGGGTCAGAGCTGAAATGTCCAGGTGGATTTCTCTGAAAAGGTCAAAGCGGTGCAGCTCGGTGGTGCTGGGAAGGGAATGGCGGAGGGGGATTTCGGGCTCCTTCCTGGGACAACAGCTGCGGGGTGGGAGCTCACCCTGGCGCTGGCTGTGGGGGGACCCCGGCTGCCGCCCACCCCGGCGGCGGCATCTGCGGGTCCTGAGGGGCACCTCGGCACGCCGCACGGCTCGCTCGGGGTCTGGCAGCCGTGGTTTCCTGCCGGGGCAGGCGGCCGTTGCAGGGGATGATTCAGAGCCACTCAGCAGGGCAGCAGCTTTCTCAGGGGGAAGCACAAATAGCCCCTCAGCGGGCAGGCGCAGGCAGGTGGGAGCAGGGGTGAGGGGCACGCCGGGACCCGGGCTGGCACGGCACCACGAGAGGAAAGGCACCCCTGACTGCCAGTTATGCTGGTGCTYAGCACGATGCTCGGGAGGTGCTGAGGGAAGCAGCATGGGGCTGGTTCTCCTTGCGCTGGCTCGGGGTTTACACCAATCCCCCCAAAACCCACGGAGCCCTTGGACGCGCTGGCCCCCACCGGGTGGTTGTGAACCATCCCTAAGCATTTCTGCTGGGTGTGAGCGGAGCTGTAGGCTGTGGGCAATATGGGTCCTTACAGGTACGATGCTACTTAGCAGGACTTTGTGTAATTTCTCCAAGGGAAGGATTTGGCAAGACGGAAAAGAGGAAATGCAAATTTTTTCCTTTTTTTTTTAGTTTTTTGCTAGGGAAGCCACAGCCTTACGAAGTCACCATTCGTTTTAGCAGCAGAGGCAGCTGCACACCACAGATTTGGTGACCGGACGCTGCGGTCCAGTTGTGTGTGTAGTTGATGCAAAGCTTGGAAAATAATAAACACAAGCTTGCCTGAGCAGGGCATGTCCGTTATTGCGTGCACGATGTAATTCAGGAACTAGCAGATGTCTGAGCTTTGTGCCCAGCCTGACAGAGACACGAGAAGGGAACTGGTTCAGGGTTTGTGCACAGCTGCGCCGGTCAGATGACTCTGTCAGCTGAACCTGCCCCCAAACCAGCCCTGATTTATCATAGCAGGGACTCTGACCTTTGTTTGGTCACAAAAATACCATCTTGGAAAGCTCTCTTAAGGCTTTGTAAAGAAGGAGCGTGGTGGTAATAATAGTTCAGGGCTGTCCCTGTAAAGGACCCTTTGCCTGCTGGCTGAGATGCGCAGCCTTCTCCCTCCGCGTGCCTCTTACCAGGGTTGGTCAGAGGCAATCACAGAAGGCGTTTTCAAGGCGCCTGGCCCATGGGATGGTTGACATTTTTGCTTGCATTTGTCCGGGGGGTAACAGAGCATTGCTCTGCCTGGTGGTCTTGTTCCCACCTTCAGGCAAGGTGCAGCCTTGCCCGCAGCGTGGGTGGCTCACCCCCACGACCAGCCCATGATTGTTTGGTGGCCGGGGCGACACGAGTTGGCAGCTGCCATCGGATCCTGTGCCACGAAACCAGTGTGTGTTGGCAACCTCAGCCCAAGCTGAGCAAGCTGGGCTATGTTTCTCACCATCAGGGCCTCCTTGCTTGGAACTTAAAACCTGGGCTCAAGCTCTGCTCTCATGTGGTGGGATGGCCAAAGGCTGTCTGAAGATAGCTCTGCAGATCGGTGTGGCCAGGACTCTACCACATCTCCAAACATATARCTGAAAAAAAGAACCGGAGAAGCCTGTGGGTTTCCTTTCAACCTCATCTGCCGTGGCTGGGCACATGGTGCTGCAGACCACTGTGGCCCCAGCCGAGTTGTTAAAATGCTCGGTCGGAGAGCCTGAAGCCGTGTAGGGCTCTGGGGTGCCTTTGCTATGCTTTGGTGAGACCGTGGAAGGAAGCAGGCTACAGCCTGGGCTGCGCCTGTTGGGTGTGAAAATGGGAGAGTATTTTCTTTTAAATGAAAGTGCTGCTTAGCAGAGTTACGTATTCACCAACGCTCCTTTTCTTTCAAAGTCTAGAGGGTAATTGTCTTTGCCTACTGTGTAAAGTGATAGGGAGTTTCCATTTGCAGGAAGAAGGGAGCATAGGTTGGTGGCTAAAACTCAGGAGTGGCAACTTGGAGACATGAGCTCCATTAACCTGCGGGCAATGCCACGCTGAGTCATAATTACGGACAGCTATTAATTCCTTCCAGTTTTTTTCTCTAAAATGCACTGATGAAGGTTGCAAATGAATCCTGAAAGACACTCTTGTCAAAGGGACCTCAGCAGGCAACTCTGCAGAAAAGGCTAGTGTTGTGCAACGCTTATCTGTAAAAATCTGTGACTCGTTCCCTGAAGGCGGGTGCAGGAGGAGGCGAGGTGTTTGCAGCAAAGCCCAGTCTGTAGCTGCGGCCCTGAGGGAATTGTAGCTACTCCTGCCAAATATGACTTGGTTCAAGACCTCTTCCTCAACTTTTACAGCAGCATGTTAAGTTTTGTACCTTAACTTTAAACAAGCAGCACAAACCGCCCCTCAGAACAGCAGGCAGAATGCCACCAAGTTGCATGGGTGACCATAAGGAAGTCAGGAGATCAGGATAGGGAAGCACAAGAAGAATGTGCCCAAGTCGGTGATCACATAATTTGTTTGCAGTGAGTCATGGTCTTCCACTTTCACACATTCCCCTCAGCCTCCTGCACAACGATGTACTGTCTGTCTTTGTGGTGTTTTGTGAAACGAGCGTGTCTCTCGGCTTTCCTGAACAGTCCTCTTTTCCCTTGCCTGCCCTGGTGATCCTTCAACTCGACAAAGTTTGCAGTATCTTTTCATTAACACATCTGATTTTTAATGCTTCAGTGATATTTACTTAAGTCCTGTGGTCACACTGAGGAAAAAATTGCTCCTTTTACCAAGAGGAGCCTAATGGAAAGGGTGTTTCATGAAAGGAACAAACGTTTGGGAAGAGGGGAAAAGTCAAATGAGTGCAAACACCGATCAAAGCTGTTCTCTTGCTCAAAATGAATACTAAGAAAACTTGCTCAGTGGGTCACGATGAGCTCATTCAGTCCACTCGATTACTGGAAAAATCTTCCTCTTTGAGAAGTATGCAAGTGTCTGTGTTGAGTCAGAACCTGGCACAGCAGCTTCAGTACACATTTTTGTTATAAAAAAGTCCCCTTTGTCTTTTGCAACCCTAAAAAAATTCTGTCCCGAACATTTTCTGTGTTTTTCATGTTTTTTACATGGAAAATGTGGGTGCTGTAGTGTTATGTTTCACCTGGAAGGTGATATCTTYGGGCCTGGGGTGGATCCATTTTCCTACCTGCAACACTTCAGCGTTGTGCRTCCTTTTATTTGCTGTCCAACCACCTTTTATTTAGTATACAAATAACGGTGCATGAAAAGGTTGCAAGTGCACACCTGCACGTGCTCGTACACAGAAACTGCATTTTGAAAAGTTTGCTGTAAGCCTAGCAAAATTTTTCTGCTGAACTTCTTGGCATATTTTCAATGCAAAGCTGGCAGCTATTATATAATGCCTCCAGCCTACGGTACGGGGGCCTCAGAGAAAATGATGTGTTCAGTGAGACCGAGAAAACATAGTCACAGACACCACAGAGCTATGCTGGGATGGGCACAGCATTTGTGGGGAGGGGTCATGGTCAAATACGCTATTTCAAGCAAAATCTGAGATGAGGGTGTGTTCTTAGCCACAGGAAGAGCATTGTCTTAGTCAGAATGGTTAATCACGCAACATGAAGAGAAATATGTACTGTAAGTCCTCATTTCTGTTTCCAACAGCTTTTTTCCTCCTCCAAAATGACTTGCATATATTTTGGTGCTGCTCATTCGCAATATGGCAGCATCTGCGCTTTGGCTTTGTTGATGGAAAGCTGGAGGTTCTCTGGGCCGTATGAGCCACACTTCTGTCCCAGAGTTAACCTCCATGTGCCTCTTTTCGGGAGGAGAGAGAAAGAGAGGGGAAAAAAAATGTCCTGCTGACGTCAATGAAGACCACACTGTACTGGATAATATTACTGTGTACCTCAACCGCCCACTCCCTTTAATTTACTAGAAACTAAGCAAGCTGTTTTGAAACCCATCGCTTCCAGCGTGTTTGCACTGTTCTCCCTCGACCAAAGGCTATTAATTGTCAGGAGCTTGAAAGCTACCTGATTCCTTGTTCAAAGCTCTGAGACAGAGGGGATTTCCATGAGTAATAATTTCAGTCTGTGCCTGTGCAGCACACCGTAGGCTAGAGTAAATTGATCCAGCTGCTTGCAAGACTAGATGGAAAAGTGCCCGGGGGGGCCGGGAGCACATCACCAGATGGAGCTGGATGCTGTTGTCATCACGTGGGGCTCCCCAGCTGCTGGGCATGCTCGGGCTCGACTTCCACCATGAGCAGGGAGCGCTCAGCCTTCCTGTCTGTGCTGACTTGCAATGCGAGGCAAATTCGCCAGCACATGTTGCAACGTCTTCTCTTGTAATAAAAAGGATAATTTTAGGTTAGCCAGAACTGTCGTCTTTTTTTCTTTCCCCCTCTTTTCCTCCCTGCTCAATGTCCTCACCACGCTGACCCCAGTATTTCGTGCATGTGTTTTGCTCAGCAGCAATCATCTTCTCTGTGACAGAGACTATAAAAGCTTCTGAGAGGCCAGCTACCTCTACAAATAATAAAAATTGGCAGGATTAACCTGTAACCCGAGGCGACGAAAATACAGATTCCACTAGCCAGATGGCAGAGTTCAAAGATCCACTCACTTCCTGGCGGAGGTTGCACAAGTTAATTTTTATCCTTGTTAAAAAGAAATAAGAAGTGAAAACATAGCAATAAAATGTGTGCTGCTTGCTATCTCTGGTTTTAATCACATTTATTTTATTCCTTTGTGTTTTGTTATTAGAGATGTTAGGAAAATACATTCTTTCTCTCTTCTGCTTGTTTTTTTTTTGTTATTTTGCTGGGGTGTTTGTATGATCAATTCAATTTAGTCTATTGGAAGAGCAGCACTATATAGGAGGAACTAATTAACATAACAGGAATGCAATTCACTTATTTTTTTAAATGAACAATTCAATTAGAGTTGCCGGGAAAAGAGATGGCACCCTGGATTCGGCAGCCGCTTCCTTGCGGGAGAGCCCGGGGCTGGCACTGTGACAGCAGCCGCCCGGTGCAAGCCGGCTGAGAGTCAAGTGTGCTCAGAGGGTCTGGGGGCTGCCTGAGCCTGAGGCCTCCAGCGAGTTCATGGAGGGAGAGATCCCCATCGCAAATGAGGTGCAAAGCCATTAATGAGGTTGCCAGAGCACGGGCTGTGCAGCGGTGGGGCAGGGGTGGCAGGGAAAGGCATCCCCTGAGTGCTGGCACTGCATGCTGGGGATAAGAAATAGGGCACGGAGGCTTTCCCTCCCAGCTGCAGAGAGCTTGCTTGGCAGGAAAAAGTCATTTTACAGAGGGGGACACTGGAGCAGGGAAGCGGGACGTGGTTTATCCAGGGAGTGGCAGGAACRGGACTAGCGCGGGGATGTCCCACTCCTTGTCCCGTGCACCACGCTCCCGTGGCAGGGCTGCCCAGCCAGCGATCTTCACAAACAACAAATCCACTCCATCTCTTTACCTTTCCTGTTATCCCCTCTGACAAAACCAACGTATGCAGACAGTGTTGCAGCACGGGGACCTTACCGCACCTCTACAGAATCAGCGGTAGTAAATTTACTGGAGAGAGAGAAAGGATCGGGGTATGTTAATCCGAGAGCAGCTCTCGGTTCTTCTTTCTCTGGGCCTGACCATACAACTTTTTTCACAAGCTAGGTGTTAACTGTGAGAAGAAAGGCTGCAAAGTGTGAGGTTTAGATAAGTGCCTGTGTGCCTTACTATCATGTGGTTGTCATGAAGTGTAGACAAAGGTAAACGGCTCAGCCAGCAGATTGCAGAAGCAGGAGTGGAAGAATAAAGTTCATGGGTTGTTTTTGTGATGGTTTGTCATCCCTTGCCGGCTGGGCCATTAATGAAAACAGAAGTTGAGCTGCTGGCAGGCTTTCGGAGCAGGCTGCAGGTACCCTTCAAGAGAGCAGCACTGGGAGTTCCAGGCAGGGACTTTGTGATTAATTTTGCAGGCATTTATTGTGCAATGCGAGATGGCCACTGGCCAGCTCAGAAGTTAAGCCAGAAGATGACTGTCAAATGAAACTGTTACGTTTGGCAGATCTTTCCAAAGCTGCTGTACAAAACAGGCATACTGAAGCTGAGTTCTGGATTTTCCAGACCCTCTGTATGGCATATTCTTGTACAGCAGTCGTCTTTGTTTTCCCCTTTTCGGCAGAATTAGTTTTGACTTGCAGGCCGCATGGATTTTAGGTCAGGATTTGTACTACAGGCAGCCCTCTCCATGCCTTACATTTACCAGCAAACCTCTCCTTCTGGTAATTCCTCCTATAACGATCTTACAAGGAACCAGCTCTACTTCATTTGGCTTCCTGAAAACAAAACCGTGTTTTCTTTGAAAAGCCTTTTTAGCCCAGATGAAGGTGAGGAGGAGATGAAAAAGCTGGTGGTGCAAAATGAGCCCTGCCCATGCAAGCAGATTGTGATAGAAATTTCCCTCATGTGTGGCTTACCCGAAGCTAAGGTCAGTCAGTTAACTCTGTTTGGACACCGTCTGCCATGAATACTTCAACGATAAAACTTAACGTGTAACCGAGGGTTTTTTTTCTTCTGTGTCAGCAGTTGGCAAGAAGATACTGTAAATAAGGCTCCCTGTGAGTAAATAGATATGTGTGGAGAGGGGAGGGGAGCGCCGCAGTAAGCAGTTTTGAAATTCATGCCAGCGTTGCTTCAAGTGATAAGGTTATTTGAGTAACCTGCAAACCATACGGATGCACAGGTTTCAAAAACAGGAAAGCGTCTTGTTTAAAAACCTTCTGAGGCAACACGAGGTCTTAGAAAAGAAACTGGCTTTGCGGTTAAGTGATCGCACTTCCTTATTGATATCAGGATGGAGGCGGTGCAAGGCCTGACGGGACGGCACTGCTGCGGGCGGCGAGCGAGCGGCTGCGATGACCACGTTGGCACCCGGCCGAGGGGCTTTCTGCAGGGATGAGAGATCTCAAAGTTTCCCTTTTCGTTTCCTCTTTGCGCGAGTCGGGAGGCTTTTTTTCTCACTCTCTTTTTCAGTAATGTAGTAAGAAATAAGTAAATAATCCAAGCGGGCTGACATCCTCAGAGGACGCTCTGTTTCTGAGCTTGCCCCGTCCCCGGCTCCCGGCGGATCCGGCCCTGCCGCAGGCGGTGCCGGGCTAGCCGGTGCTGCGCCGGACGCCTGGCTCCTGGAGCTGCCAGCCCAGCACCCGAACAGGGGTGCCTTTGGGAGGGCAGGGCGCAATGCTTTTCTGGGGGGTTTAAACACGGACACGCACAATTTGCTGATGCTTTTGGAAAGCCTGATGGCTACATTTCTCCGTAGATAAAATGAAGCCACATACTTTCTCTTTGACCTTTGTTTTGGATTGAGAAAAACAGCCCACAAGATCTGAAGTTAAGTTTCCACGGGAGAGAGAAATGCATACGCCTGGGTGCACGTGCCTGTCGATGCACACGTGCCTTGCTGAACACGGCGTGACCCCTGCTTGTGTTGGCAGCACGCTCCTCGGGGATTTACAGAGCCGCTACCTAGAAAACACAAGTCTTTCTTACCTGAAATGACAGAGCTGACACAGTTCCAACACACTCTGTTATTATTTATTAAACAGGACACAAAGCGCAAAGCTGGGATGCAGGCTTTACCTTTCCCAGCACAGGTGGTTTCCAGGGGAGGTTGTGCTTGTTCCTGTTGAGTTTGGGTACGTCTGTTCTTCGAGCACTCCGGATCGGGCAGGGACCCAAGTGGGTCCCTTCCCAGAGGGCTGCCTCTTCTCCCCATGGAAGCGCAGGGGATATTTCAGTCCCACACTGGCTCCTCCTCCCTACTGCCTTACCTTCCAGGACACCCACCCTAGCTGGTTTCCTCACTGGTGGCAGCTGCGGTGCCGGCCATAGCCGAATCACAGCAGAGATGGCTTTCGCCTGTCAGGTCCTGTATTTTGATTGCTCTTCAGCTGAAATGTCAATGGCTTCTCAGTCAGCTTACAGCAAAGAAAATATTTTAAAAACTTTAGGAAATTAACTTAACCTGGAGCAAAGGTTTTTGGCTAGAAATTCAGGTTCCAGCCAACACGGCAGGCTTTTGCCAACTCATTGCCTTGGTCCTAGAAGCCAGGAATGAAAAGAGAGAGRGRGGGGGRAAAAAAATCCCCTCCATCGCCCATTAGATTTAATTGTGCTTTTTTGTAAGCCTCATAAATCCTGCCCAAATCACGTCATCAAGCCACAGGGAAACTGAAACCTTGCCCAAGGCAGGAGCCAGCAGGGCTGTTCAAGCTAGAAGAGTTACATTCAGGGACAAGTTCAATGCACTGCAGTCTTGTTTTGAATGGGAATGTGCTCGTCTGTGTGTGTGTGAGAAAGGCACCTGGGTGCGAGAGACAGTCCTGCCTTTTTCCTTTTTGGATGTCAGAAGAGCTACAAGAGGAAGAGCGGCATGATGGAGGCAAAGCAGACATCCTCACCGCCAACCCCCCCGCCCCGAGAGCCTTTCAAGCGCTCTTCCTCTTGCGCTGCAGCGAGGGGGAGCAGGAAGGGAGGGATGGGGACTCGCACCCAACGGGCCCGTCCAAACACTTTTTTTTCCTTTGGGCATCAAACAGACGGAGGGAGGAGGATTAAAAAACAAAGACGTGTAAACTGAACTGAGGGTTTTCTTCCCCTTCTCTCTTGTGCTGTTTTGTTATAAATTTTTTGCACGTAACTCCCAGCCAGGAAGAGAAAAGAGAGTTCCAGCTTGGAGGCAGAGCCTCGGTGCTGCCTCCGATGCGGTCCCTCGGTCACAGCTCTCCCAGATGCGGGGCGGGTGGTGCCCAGCTGGGAGATCAGCAGCATCTCCCCGGGGGAAACCAGGGCCTCCCCAGCTCCGGCCCGGTCAGCCAAAACATCACCATCGGTATTTCATGGGAGGGGGTGTGCGCGAAAAGGCCTGCAAGGTTTCGACAAGCGTGTTTTTTGGCTTTTCACCGGTGGGGCCGAGAGCAGGGTTTGGCCCGAAGCAGCAGCTGGCACTGYGCAGGGGCACGGTCGCTTGCCCGTGAAAGAGGGGCGTCCCGTCGCGCCCCGCTGTGCACCTCCCTGCACCTCCGCGGCAGGCAGCCCTGAAGTGCTCCCACAGCCCCTCGTCTCTCCGGAAGGGATAAGGCTAACAGCAGCAGGCTTTGATGGGGGTTGAGCTACTGCCAGCAGTGTTTAGTCACCCATTCACAGACTGCAGCAGAAGCTGAAAACGTTTGCTTATTTTTATTTGGCTTTTTTTCCCCACCTCGCCCAGTAAAATATGTGTAAAAGCGCAAGGGGATAAGGCTCCCTCCTGCCAAGCCTCGAGCCGAGCGCCCTCAGCTCTGCAAAGTCCCGGCGCCCTGACCTTTGCCTTCGGTCGGACTTCTTTCAGACTCATCATTATTTTGGCTGCATTTGTGCTGCAGAGGAATGCAGGTGTTTCCTCTGTTCCCACCAGTGTGCCCATGCTCTGATTTCTGAAAGGCCGGGGAGGCTGCTCATGCGTGTCCTGTCGTGCTCAAGGAGGCATTTGAGGAAAATGTGGATGCAGTTCAGGCAAATGACCAGGGAAACGACGCATTTGCATGCACTTGCATGTAAGTGTAATTTAGGCAGGCAACGTGCCGAGCTTGCTAGAAAATCTGGCCCATGTTTTTCCATTTGTGGGTTGTTTTTTTTAAGTTAAGAAAAGGCAAACAACTTGTTCCTCCATTTGATCTGTAATAACCTGAGCTGGTTCCCTTGGAAAGCTTATTTATTCTCCTTGGCTGCTGAAGTGGATGCTGAAGTGAATTTTGAGCATCCTGAGAAGAGACGGTGTGCATATGGGGTTCTTTGTTGCCGAAGCTTTTGTTGGATGATTATGAGACTCATTTATATATCTGCTTGTGTATTAAAAAAGTTGGGTTGCCTGGAGCTACGGATAAGCACTCCTTGTTTGACATATCTCTAAATAAATATAGAGGCACATTATTAATGGATACAGCTTTAAAAGCAAACACCCAGAGATGCACTTACAATAAGGGGAGGAAAAACCAAGGTTACATCATGTTGCTAGAAGCCAATTGCTTTGTTTTCTAAAATGTTTCTCTGTAGGACACAGATGATTTTTTGACTCATTCAGTGTTTGAGCGTCCAAAAAGTCTCACGGTTGTTCCAAAATTCTTTCAACAGCATCCCAAATGGCATTAACAGACGGTTACAGTATTTTACTGTCCAGTGTATCCTTTTTCCCCGATGGACTCATGTTTGATAGGGAGGTTTTGGAAGGAATATTTTTGTATTTCTGGAGAGCTGTGTCCCTGCTGAGGGAGGAATCAGCATTTTGGGGCTTTTYAAACCACATCATTTTGCAGTCTCAAGAAGAGTGGCTGTCCCTGGGCTTGTCCACGTGTGTGGGTGCAAGTGTACCTATGGGTGAGCGCCGTGGGTCACCAGGAGAAGACGGAAGCCTACTGCTCCCACTGTCAYGCTGCTAATCCTTTAGGTGCCTAGCTATGGCTGGCACAAGGAAACATCTCCTAAATGCATAGCTGGTTCCCTAACTGGCAATTACGAACTGGCTTGTGCACTCTCTGCCACCCCTGCTGCACCCCTTCTCTGGAGAGCCGCATTCCTGTCGCTATGCCGCCTCCTCCTAGTCCTCCTCAGCCCACTCAGGCTTGGAGCCAAAGCTCACACCTGGCTCTTGCTCATGGCCCTGCTGTTTGCTCCCYAGCCCCACCAGGAACTGGCTGTTAATTGTTTTGGACCTGAAGGGCACAGGTTCAAGCAGGGCTGTGACCGAAGACAGGTTGTCCTGCCTCCACATGGGGAGCTGAACCAGGGGTTCAGGACTGCAGGTCGGGTCAAGAGCTGACAGCTGGTGTCCCTCTGCTCTCGCTGCAGAAAGATTGATGCTTTTGCTGCCATTCATGTCCTGAGCCAACAACCTGCAGTTTTGGATAGAGGAACCACCACCAGCCGCCTCTTTCAGGGGCCAGCCACCTCTCTGCTCAGACCTCCATGCTCAGCAAAACCCATGTGATGACAGTTGGGACATGGGACTGAAAAGCGCCTGCCCATCTTCCTSGTGGAGCTGCAGCAATGCTCCCAGGGCTGGGGGTGTATCCTGCCTCGGCAAGTTGGATGGCTGCATCCCTGCACACACCTCAGTGACACTGTTGTGCCAGCACAAGCCTGCAGCGCAAACCTGGCTGTGGGCTGTAGTTTTTGTGGGCACGGACTAGCTTGCCAGGGCATGCCTGCTGTGCCCTGGGGGCAGGCTGGGACCCTGAGCCCTCCCGCGGCACCSGGGGCAGGAGCACAGCTGGGTGCAGGGATGCTAGTGCTGGCCCAAGGGGGACGTATGGCTGGATGATACATCTCCTGCTCCTCACCAGCTTTTTTCTTGGTTGTTACTGCTCACCCAATTGAAAAATAAATACACTGTGCTTGGAAAACCACCGGAGGAGCAGCTTGGCTGGGTGAAGCAGCGAGACCCTCAGCGCGGGCGCATGGGAGGCATGCTAGCTATTTAATCCCTTGGAGGGGGCGGCGAGGCTCCTTGCAGCTCCTCTGGCTCCTTCCTGGGACACAGGAGCCCCCAGGCTGAGGGCTGGCGGCTCTCCAGAGGGTGGAAGCAGGGCAGGCCTCGTTATTGCCTGCTTAACTGGCCCCTTCAAGTGGCTAGCCTCCTTCCTATGCGGTTGTTTTTATAGCAATCTCATCTGTAGGTGGGTGAATTGTTCTCTTCCTCGCCTGGCGCTGCTCCTGCGGGCTAGGAGGGTTTTGGCTGGGGCGCTCCTGTTTGTTTGTTCTAGGGAAGCGGTGTGCATTCACTTACCGTGGGGAGGGCACAGGCACAGCAGCCGGTGTGCCTCTGACCCCTGCAGCAGCCACTTTTGGAGTCAGGTGCTCCAAGGGCTCCTCAGACTGCTGCSGTCTTCTGGAAACCTGTCCCTCGGCATCGTCCGGGCTGCTGCCACAGCAGCCTGATGCTTTGCTCCACAAATAGCCTCCCCGAGAGGTGCAGCCTTGCGACTGGGCGGCTGCAGGAGAGCCACTGACCCAGCCGGACATCAGCATCCCCCTGCGGGCAGCCCTGTGGGTGAAAGTCGCCGTCCCCGCTCCCGCCACCCTCGAAACAGTGGTGTGGTGTCAAAGCAGTGCTTCTCCCTGCGGGGCCGGGGGTCCCGCGGGCTGGGGACCATGCACAGAGATGCAACACATGGCAGAAGGGAGAGGAGGAAAGAGCAAAAGAAGACAAAAGGTTTAACAAAGAGTGCGTCCCAGTTACGGTGCTGGATGTGCCAGCATTGCCCCAAATCTTTACCCCATTTCACTTGCCTGTGTTGCGGGGATGTGGCAAGATGGCAAAGGGGGGCTGGCCTGGGCACTTGTGGGCTGGACGGGAGGGGTGTGTGTGCGAGTTGGCCTCTGCTCAGCTGCCGCTTGGATTCCAAAAAACTGTGAGACTGGCAGGAGAGCACGACACCTCCGGCAGCACTCTACCATCAGAACGAGGGCTCCTGTGGCCCCTCTAACCCGTGGCCTCCCTCTAACGGGGAGGCATTATCGCCAGCATCCTGGCCAGGCTCTGCAGGCTTTTGCAATCCATTACCTCCAACCCGCTAGAACTGGGTTGTCCTAAATGACTCCCGCCCCCTCCCGTGAACAGCCCTCTGTCAACCCGTGGGACGATGCTCCCGAGGAAAGGGAACAGAGCTGGCTTTCATCCACAGCTATTAAACGTTAGCTGCGTCCCTCTCGGTAGACAGCCACTTTCCACCTTCTTCGCTGCGTGCTTTGCAACGTGTGCCAGGGTGCTTGAGGTACAAGGCACTCACTCCTTACATTCCTCAAACGGGCAAGAAAAATYGCATGGTATCAAGCTGAATATATTTAACTTTTGGTTAACTTGCAGACTTCCACTACATGGAGGAGCTTTGGGAAGTGATGAAGGAGACAGAAGTGTTGGAAAATATGGAGAGAGAGAATAAAAGGGCAGGCTGGGCTGATCAAACTCCAGCCAAAAAAAATCTCCAAAGCAGCAAACCAGAGATGGATAAAGAATTGCCAGTGAGTCAGGGGGAAGGAATGGCAGCATTGTCTCTTGTTCAGCAAGCAAAGAATCTGTAATGGAAGAAGATGAAGTGCCAGGGAACTAATATCCCTCTGCAGCAATTGTTTGATCCCTCCCTTCCCCTCCAAAAAAGCAAGTTGCTGCTGGCTAGCTAACAAGTAAAAAAACCCAGTCCAAAACCTAATCTAGTCTCTTGTGCCAATAAGCGCATCTGTCGGTGTGTCAGTGTTGATCCTCCTTCAGTACATGCCACATGCTCGTTTCTTTACACAAGATGGGCTGGAAGGGCCATTAACTAGATTAGAAATTCTACGGCACAATTAAAAAACATGCTGCTGCTTTGCTTTAATCTTCTCTCCTTTAGCTTCCAGGCTTGTTTTCTCCCTGGCCTGACACAGTCCTAAGTTGTTTGGCGGTGGTAGGGTATCATTACACAACCAGGGCCAGTTTCTAAACTGTGTAACATCATACATTACCTTGGCAGCGACACGCAGGTCCATGAGGCTCTCCAAAAAAGGAGTAACCCCRTCAATGGGCAAAACAGTAGCTGCATTTACCACCTGTGGGGGAGAAGATTTGAGCWTTGAAGCTGTGCAACCAAGGAGCAAAACGGTGACTCGCAAAATCCTTTTCTGTGCAGTTTGCTCTCCAGWGTTACCCAGAAAAAAAAAAAGGAGAGGAAACATTTGGTATATTTGTTCATAATGCAGCTATACATCTGTAGACCTATGGCAGCTGGAGGTACATGGGAAGGAGGGCGACTGAAAGGTTACTGACTGTCAGTAGCGCTCAGGGAGGCAGGACTCATGTCCTCGCAGCAGACATGAGGGGCCCTGCGCCAGTAGCCAGGATGGCTGCATCTCCCCCATTCCCACGCAGACCATTTCTCCGGGGAAAGCAGCGACGCTGCAGATAATGCCGTGGTGCGCACTCCTGCAGGAGGGGTCATGCTTTTGCTCCTCCTGCTCTCCTCACACAGCTGGAGCAGGGATGTGGACTCTCCCCATCCCACTGCGAGCAAGGGATGTTCAGGCAGTCCCTGCCCTGCGGCTGCACGGCTGGTACTTGTGTCCTGAGGGCAAGGAGAGCCCAGGAGGAGCAGCACCATTTGGAGCATTCCTGATGTCCTAAGCAACATCTGATAATACAGGGTGGATTGCAGCCTGTTTTCTGAGATGGGGAATTGCAGCTTAATTGCTACTGTGTTGTACAAATGCAGTGGGAATTTTACAGAGGACGTAACATTCTAAAATGACTTTTTTTATTCCTTGGGTAAGTGTTTTTCTCATGCAGAACAGCATTTATTACTATTATTAATGGCTTCACTGGTCCTTGTGCTAGTTCTGAATCWTTATAGTTACTGTCATCATACAATTTTGAAAGTACAGACCGGATCCTGGCCTACCTGCATTAAAAACAGCAGAGTTTAGGGATTCGATTTTTCACAGGGTTGGGCACCAGGATATTTTTGCACTGAAAAGCCCTCATCATCACTGCCTGTAGAATATAGCAGGAAAACACTTCCCTGCTGTAGAAAATTAAAGACATTATAATTGCCCCGTTAATCCCTATGGGATTTTAGAAATGAATGCTATAGTGTCCTAGTATTTCTATAGGACCCTATTCGCTTATCCTTTTTAAATGCTGCAAGATTTTTCCATATGGTTATGTTTAGGATGCATTATGGAGGCCTTTCATCTTCCTCTGAAGCASAGGATGAAATATGGGTCACTGATAGAATAAAGCAGCAAGGCTTTGTGATCCAGTAGTCTGGCTGCATCTGATATGGCAAACTCTGTGTTGCTAGGAAAGCCATCATCCTTTTAGGAACTAAATGGCTTGGTGGGGTTGCTTTAAAATTGGAGCTACACCTATTTGATACTTTTTTGGATGAAAGAACAAGATCTTTCACTCTCCTTACTGTGGAGTGCCAGCCAGGTTTAGAATTAATATCAACCAACATTGAAGAGGGAAGGAAATGAAAGAAACATTTCTTCCTCAGAAACAGCCCTGCTTTCCTGCCTTTTCCATAAGTGCATAGACGTCTGTCAGTTTTGGCACCAGAAAACATTAAAAATAAGAAGTTTTTTAAATACCGGGAATTCTTCTGCATCTTTAAATGTCGCCCAACAGGAATGCAGAGGCTGTAAAACAGACAAAAGAAAATTGAGCCAGTCAAACAGTTAACGTGCTTCTGCAGAGAGCRCTTATTCCCGCTTAACAAAATATCTGAAATATCCCGTGTGTTTTTGGAGAAGGCTAGAACAAGGTGAAAGGCACTGCCTCTTGCGTCCTGGAGCCTGGAAATTGAGGAGAGGCCCGGAGCTGAGGAACAGGGGTTGAGTTTCCCGCTGTCCCAAATTCACTCCAGCTCCCCAGCAGATTCCAGGAGTCTGGGATAGCTGATGCGAGATGCCTGCGGTCTTATTTGCTAGCAATACTGAGTACCTATCCTAGTCACTGATTCGGAGCACAATAAACTGTGGTAAATCAGGCTCTTGGCACTCAGAATACAGACGTTTGAAATGAGCAAAGGCTCTCTCAAGAGATATTTTTCCCAGCTATAAAAAGGGGGAATAGCTACATTACAAGAGGGGAGGTTAAATCATGGGGGTTTTTTGTAAACTGCTTTGAAGCTTTGGAGAGGAAGCCATTATAGGAGTACAAATTGCTCTTTATTTTTTATTTTATTTATTGCCTCATTTTCAAATAATGAAATTCTGAACGTACCTCCTCGCTAGCTGCTGAAAAATGGGGAATGCGGGAGGATTCTTAATGACACTAATAAACCCAGCTGAACACTTTGCCAACGAGTACTTTTTTATTGCAAAAATACCATTTTATTAATACAAATGGTCTTTGTAGGATTGCATTGGTTGCCACACAGTTTTGTTTATAAAAACACACAGACCAAATTATTTTGTTCGAAACGTTCCCTTTTTATCTGGTTGGAACAGAGTACTTCATTCCAGATTTTTGTTTYGTAATGACTTTTTTGGCTTCGACAGTGTAATTTATATTCTATAATAAAAATATAAAGAATTAAAGTGATGTGATTTTAATGAAAGTGCAATATATTAACATAGGATATAATTTTATGTGGGTGGAAACTTCAATTAGTGGGAAAAATGCAAATACACTGGTGGTCCACTTCGCAGTCTTGCTGCCCTCCTCTGCTAGGGAAGAGATGGAAAGCTTACTGGAGTGTCCAGAAGAGCCCTCTTTGCTTCTTMCGTTTAATCCTCCTTGTTCTTAACACCTTTCTTGGCTAAAAGGTAGCATGATTTCAACCGCAGGTTATTTTCTTCAGGCTGCAGTACATAGATTTTTCCATCCTCTCGCCTGTGTGGAGATCATGGCCGTGTGTGACGGGGGATCATTCACCCATTCAGCCAGCAGCGGTGTGGGGGTGAAAATCCATCCCTTTTCGCTCCTCCCTGCCGCTGGCCTTCCTCTGCCCTGCCGTGCTGAGCTGGATGGTGCTCTGTATTTCAGTCTCCACTGTTCAGTCTGGTGGGTGCTGTGGGTGCCCGCTGGTCATTTTCTTTCTGCCATCCGCTTTGGTAGTATGATGCTGGCCAGACAAGTTAATTGCTATGCTTCTTAGGGGGTTTTGCCTGCTGATGTGGTATTGCCATTGGTGTTGACAGACTGGTCTCTGTCCTGCTGATGAAAGATGCTAATCGTGATGTGCAGTGAGTCCCATGAAGCAAAAGGAACACTCCCGCCTTATTTTGGGGAAGAGGGATGTGGAAACACCCGCCCTTGGCAGCCACCAGGAACAGAGCAGGAAAAGGGATGAGAAAGGTGGGACCTAAATTCTGTTAATCAACAAGCGTTGGAGGTGATGCGATGCTCTGAGCGGTCAGAGCCCAGGCAGAGCCCTGTGCAGCGTGCACAATACGTGGTGTACTCACTGCTGAAACCACCGCTGCTCTGTGCTTTTCCAGGAAAAACAGAGTATGTGAGTCTCTACAAAACATGCACTCTGTTAGGCATTGTCTGGAGCGGCCTTTCGGGGAGCGAGGGAGCTCTCTGTGCATTAGCTGGAACAACTCCTCCGCTGAATGTACGCTCGGCTCCCTCGCTCCCTCGGACCACTCCCTCCCGTCTGGCTCTTAGCACTTCCAGCCTTCAAAATGTTCAAATAACTCAGCTTATCCTCATAGGACCTCTGTGGGAGGGATGAAGGGATGGGTAAATCCTTAGTTTACCAATTGTGAAACTGAAAAATAATCCCTCATCCCTAATCTGCAGTGAGAATTCAGTGTGCCAGGCAGCACTCAGACCATGATGCAAGCACGTGTCTGCGCATGCAGGAGCAAATGCACACTTCTGGGCGTCTGTACGCTGATATATCTGTATATTTATGGCTTGGTCAAGCTGTGTGGATACAGCAGGTTCAAACATAACTTGCTTTTGGTTTCCCTCACATAATGCTCACCTGGTATTACAGAGTCTGGTGCAAGCTGTTTGTAAAAGAGATTTATTTCGCTGTTGGGATTGGCCAGCGAGGAGGAGGGATGTATGACATGCAGTGACGTCTACAGCAGCGCGTATATGGGCACAGCAAAATGTAACCCACCGRTGGTACTAGCCAGAGGTGCCGACACGTGCAGAAACGGCTTGCACATACCGCAGGGCGCGCGGAGCCAATGGCACCGCTGCCTCGGGGCTCTCCGGGTGCATCTGCTTCATCCGAGCTGCTGATTTGCTTTTCCTGGAATCGAACTAGAACCCCCAAAGGAGGCTGCATGAAACTTGTAAACCAAAGTCAGGCCTCTTTGTCTTGTGACGCTTGTTTTAATTTTACTGTGGGCTGACATGAAAATAATTTGTGATTAAAACCGAAAGCTGCCTTGAAGCAGCTGCCAGGCTGGGGGGTGTCAGTGGGGGCTCCGAGGGGGTTAGTTAACTCCAAGTCCTCGGTGCATTGTTTTTCCCCGCTCAGATCCACGTGGAGGATCTATTCCCAGATCTAATCAGGATTTGGACTTGCAAAGGGGTGAATGCTAGAGCTGTGGTTGGAGTCTGGGAGGAGAAGTCAGCCCTTGTGTGATTTACCTTCCCGCTGCTGCGAGCTGCTGAAACCCTTTGAAAGAAAGGGGTGAGTCTGATTTAACGAATTTACCAAAGCTCACGGGTTTGTGGTGAAAAGTCAGTACAACAGGTCTTTGTGAGCTGTGGATTTATGACATGTAAATAAGTCAGCATGCTAATTGTGGCCAGTGTTAAAGGTAGCAGGCTAACTGTCAAAAAAAGCCTCGCAGGGTGATTTATTTGGGTTATTTCGCACACACTTTTGTGAAATAGGTTTATAGATCCTCTGCTTCCCTTCCCCAGCCCCAAGGGTAGGAGCAAGGAGCAGCGTTCAGCGTAGGCTGGCCCACGCTTCCTCCCCGAGCTCCAGCAACCAGGAATCATTAAACCGGCAGAGGGAAAATGACTTTTGGCTGCGCCTGAGCCCTGCCGTCAGTGTTGCCCTGCAATCTGAATGGAAACAGTTCCCTCTCCCCCAGCCCCAAGCTTACAGACTGGGTTTCCTGCCTTCCTGTTAGTTCCTCCACCTACCCAGACAGCTCTGACACTTCAGACTATTTTCTACCACAGCTCTTTTAGCAAAGGTTTTACACGGCAGCGTAACAGCTGACTAAGCAGTGAGCCTGCGAGCAAGAGAAATGAATGTAGGGCTTTTTTTGTTCGGCGACCTGTCAAGGCTCCATCTCAAAATGTTGAGGCATTTCTCCATGCCAGCAGCCTGTTCAGTGGAYGGGCTGGCGTTCAGCTGTGCTCTGGGAGCTGGGAGGCAAGCCCTGCTGGGGCCCCCGACAAGGTAAAAAGGCAGGGGGATGTTTCAAATACTGTACCTAGAAGAGAGGAGCACGGGCAATTTGCATAATGAAACGACGACGGGAAGATATGCTGAATATGTGACTCAGCTTTGAAAACAGTTATCATATGCAAAAGCAGTTAATACATAGGAGAAATGTTAGAGAGAGAGACTCTGTGGACCAGAAATATGAAAGTACAAAGCGATTTTCATATCAGAGAGACTGTAATTTCAGAATGTCCCAGAATGGGGCATTTTGGGGCACCACAGCCWAGCTGGAACCAGCCAGCCAGCTCTGAACTAAATTTAGATGTATATATATCTATCTATATATAGATATATATATATTCCTTCCCCTGTGCTGAATTCCCTCCATAGCCAGGGTAGTGCAGCCATTCAGAGCACGTTTCCATGGTGCTTTCAGTTTTCATGCTCACTTTTGCAAATTACTTCCAATATATCTCAAGAAACGGACCAACTCTGTCTTCAGTTAGTGATGGATGTACCTTAAAACATTCAAAGCACTTGAAAAGTTCTGATATCTTTGGTCTGATCCTTAGCCAAACTATGTCTAGCCTTGTTGGAGTCTCTGTTTTATTCAAACACTAGTGGCAAAAACATCTGTAAACTTTGTTTCAGCACTGTTAATCTACTGTCATCTATCCTAAACGGGTCTTCAATCTTACCACGCGGGGCAGGTGGGGAAAAAATCTGGGGCATACTCTTTTGCAGATTTTAGGAATTGGGAAAATTTATGTTACTGCTATGGGACCTGGTTTCTCCTGTGAGGTTGTCTTATTAAGTACCCCCTTGCCCGGTGGTTGGTAGAGGGGTCAGGGCACCGGCAGGACGTTAACACTTGCCCACTGATGAGACGCACTCCTGGACAGGGGCTGCTAACGCTGGGAGGGCACATTCCCTCCTCCTGCCTGGAGAAAAGTGAGAAAGAGGAGAGGAATGGACAATTATTAATGAGGCAAACTAGCAAAGGCGCTAAATGAGTCCATAAGGGCTCGAGAAGGAAAATGGAGGAGATAGATGCTGAGGGAAGTATTGGTGATGAGAGGAGATGAGGTGGATGGGCTTTGYGGGGGATGAAGGCTGGTTCAATGGCAGGACGGAGCAAGATTAGAAAGAAGGTCCAGGGCTGGCCTGCGTGCGTGAAGACGAAAGGACCTGGAGGGACAGGTGACTTCATCTGAAGATGCACATTCAGGTAGCTGGTCATTTCTTGTGCTTTGCCTTTTAAGAACAGCAGTGGCACATTTCTATGAGCTCCTGTCTCTGTGCTTACCGGTACCCCGTTAGTGCTGAACAAGTAACCTGCAGAGCAAAAAGGCTGAAATATCCCTTGATATTGGGAAGAGGTGGCATTGCTGTCATTCAGGAGGGACCTTGGGGTGAATTTTTTGCCTATGAAAAGTGTTGGGAAGGCAACTCTGCAAAATTGAAACCTTTATTCTTTATACTTGATATCACACACGTGRCCAGGGAAAGGTTTGCCTTCAGAGCGTGGGGAACTGAGAAGAATGCTCAGTACCAGAGTTTCTACTGAACAGTGGTCAATAAGCCCACTGATGTGATGGTGCCTTTCATGGCATGCCTGRAGACCACTGCTGAATGTAATGCAGCATTGACACGTCAGTGAATCAATTTCTCTGACTGCCATGCCAAGCAGATAAGCCTTTGTCAGCCACTTTGGGTCAAGTCCGCCATCCGATCCCTGACCTATAGCTTGTGGGAGTGGAGTAGGAAGGATGAAGTCACCAGAAAAGTGCAAAGGTCTTGAGTCCTTGGAGGGGAGAGGTGGATGTGCAAGAGGAACAACGTACTCAAAATAAATCAATAAATCACAGATGCCAGCCCTGGGCAGATGTGTTCCTGTGCTGATTTTGGTGCCCGTGCAGGAGTGCAGCAGAGCAAGGCTTGGCTGGGTGCCTGGGGGTGCTTTCATGACGTAGGTTTGAAATGTACAGTCACCGCCGGAGCATYGGAGGAGAATTAGCATGCAGTGCTGCGTGCCTTTGCTCCCCTGACCCGGAGGACAAAAGCCTGCAGAGTGAGAAGGATTTTTCAAATTGGTGTGGCAGGCAAGCGGAAAAAAAGAAGGGGATTGTGGTGTTACAGCTATTGGTTGTATGTAAATGTCTCTTTTTGCTGTGTTCAGATTCCATTTTCACCAGGACTTCCTCTGATTTCATCTCAGCAGATGGGGGTCAGGCTCATCAGTATGTTCAAGAGAGAGATCTCAACTACTGCATCTGGATAAGATGCCTTCAGTCAACTGTCACAGCCTGCCCACTCCAGTAAGGGGCATCACTGCTTCTACAAGCATGAGAAGGTCCCAGATCCTAATGCCAGCATTGCTGGGCAGTGTGGTGGTTTTTTGGCTTTTCCCTTTCCCTCTCTGTATCTCCATGTCGATCCCAGGATTTGTGAGACGTCGGAGAGGCTGGATGTTCTTGTCTCTGCGGTTTGGACAAGAGAAGGAACAGGACTCATCTGGCTCAGAAACTCAGGATATTAATTACATGTTGGTAGGCTCTCCAGCGGGGCATGCTGACCACTGCATGTACCAAAACAACCTTGGTTGCTTTTTCTGGCATGGCATTTCAGCTCCGTGCCTTAACATGTTTGCATGGTAAGTGAGACARTGGTAGCATTTTGAAAAGTGAGAATGCGGAGATTTGCAGAGACCATTAGTGGGGGAGTTCGCCTGAAGAGCTGGAAAATTAAACAAGGGGAGTCTAAGGAGAGTGATTTAGGAGTGTAGGGGCAGAAAGATGCCAAGGCTATGGATAGATAAATGGAGCGTCAATTTGGAGTAAATTGCAGTGTAACAGCTCTGTGCACACACATATTACAGGATTTTAAAAGCCAGGCAAGTTTAACCCTTATACCTCAGGGCTAGACGTGTCACTGTTGTGGCTGGACTGGGCAGCTCTCACAGGTTGCAGTGCGTTTGTGGCTTTTTAAAGATGGGACAGTTTTAGATCTTGCCACAGGTGGATCCATTTATGGCTCCTGGATCCTTGTGTGGGAACAGAAGAAATGAAGTGAGGAGCCAAGTGAAAGCCCAGAGATGGGCGAGTGGGAGCAGGAGGTGGGAGGCATCTGTGGGTCTCCGTGGTGGCGGAGGGTGGGAGAGAAGCCACAAGGCTGTGGCAAGATGACATTGTCAAATTGATGAGACTGCATTCAGGCCAGGAATAGAAAAGCCATGACTGAGCCCAGTGCCTGTCCCAGCATCGGCACACCATGCCAGTCCCAAGCTGCTTCATGGAGGTAGCTTTGGCCTGTGTTGTACCAGCAGTGTTGTGGTGTAGCATGCCCGTGCGCTGGCTGACCAGCCCTCCCACCGCTATCTCATGGGGGTTTTTTTGGCCTGTGCCACCTCTCCAGCGGTCGCTATCCTTACAGGTTGGGGCCACAGCCTGCTCTGGATGCTTGCCAGATTTCATAGAATCATAGAATAGTTTGGGTTGGAAGGCACCTTTAAAGGTYATCTAGTCCAACYCCCCTGCCATCAGCAGGGACATCTTCAACTAGATCAGGTTGCTCAGAGCCCCGTCCAACCTGACCTTAAATGTTCCCAGGGATGGGGCATCTACCACCTCTCTGGGCAACCTGTGCCAGTGTTTCACCACYCTCATTGTAAAAAATGTCTTCCTTATATCTAGTCTAAATCTACCCTCTTTTAGTTTAAAACCATTCCCCCTTGTCCTGTCGCAACAGGCCCTGCTAAAAAGTTTGTCCCCATCYTTCTTATAAGCCCCCTTTAAGTACTGAAAGGCCGCAATAAGGTCTCCCTGAAGCCTTCTCTTCTCCAGGCTGAACAACCCCAATTCTCTCAGCCTTTCTTCATAGGAGAGGCTTTCCACCCCTCTGGACCCGCTCCAACAGGTCAATGTCTTTCCTGTGCTGAGGACCCCAGAGCTGGACGCAGCACTGCAGGGGGGGTCTCACCAGAGCAGAGCAGAGGGGCAGAATCACCTCCCTCGACCTGCTGGCCACACTGCTTCTGATGCAGCCCAGGATATGGTTGGTCTTCTGGGCTGTGAGCGCACATTGTCTGCTCACGTCCAGCTTTTCATCCACCAGTACCCCCAAGTCCTTCTTGGCAGGGCTGCTCTCAATCCCTTCATCCTGCAGCCTGTATTGATACCGGGGGTTGCCCCGACGCAGGTGCAGGATCTTGCACTTGGCCTTGTTGAACCTCATGAGGTTCACACGGGCCCACTTCTCAAGCTTGTCCAGGTCTCTCTGGATGGCATCCCATCCCTCAGGCATGTCAACTGCACCACTCAGCTTGGTGTCGTCTGCAGCCTTGCTGAGAGYGCACTCAATCCCACTGTCTATGTCATTGATGAAGATATTAAACAGTACCAGTCCCAGTACGGACTCCTGCGGGACACCACTTGTCACCGAYCTCCATCTGGACATTGAGCCATTGACCACTACCCTCCGGATGCACCATCCAACCAATTCCTCATCCATCAAACAGTCCACCCATCAAATCCATATCTCTCCAATTTAGAGAGAAGGATGTTGTGGGGGACCGTGTCAAAGGCCTTACAGAGGTCCAGATAGATGACATCTGTAGCCCTTCCCTTGTCCACTGATGTAGTCACTCCATCACAGAAGGCCACTAGGTTGGTCAGGCAGGACTTGTCCTTGGTGAAGTCATGCTGGCTGTCTCGAATCACCTCCCTGTCCTCYATGTGCCTTAGCATATCTTCTAGGAGGATCTGTTCTATGATCTTCCCAGGCACAGAGGTGAGGCTGACAGGTTGGTAGTTCCCAGGGTCCTCCTTTCTACCCTTTTTAAAAATGGGTGCAATATTTCCATTTTTCCAGTCACCAGTGACTTCACCTGACTGCCATGACTTTTCAAATATCATGGAGAGTGGCTTGGCAACTACATCAGCCAATTCCCTCAGGACTCTGGGATGTATCTCATCAGGTCGCACAGACTCATGGATGTTTGKGTTCCTCAGGTGGTCACAAACCTGATCTTCTCTTACAGTGGGAGGGACTTTGCTCCCCCAGTCCACGTCTTGCTGCCAATCCACTCGAGAGCTGTGGGAAGAGAGTTTGCCAGTGAAGACTGATGCAAAAAAGTTGTTGAGTACCTCAGCCTTCTCCTCATCCGTTGTCAGCAGTTTGCCAGTCTTGCTCATCAAGGGGGGTACACTTTCTTTGACCTTTCTTTTCTGGCTGACATACCTGTAGAAGCCCTTCTTATTATTTGCATCCCCTGCAGGATGCAGTTCTTCCCAGGATACCTGTC